>JAPFFP010068715.1:0-24891 GCA_026153255.1 Solanum medicagineum
AATAATTATTAATCAAGTATTGAAATGACCCTATGAAGCACTATGTGGAAGAAGGTGTGGGTCTCTAATTGGTTAATTCGAGGTAGGTGAGGCCATTTTTGATAGGACGTGACCATTGAGTCAGAGAGAAAATTACATTGATTAGAGAGAAGTTGAAGACTGCTCAAAAATGGATGAAATGTTATTATGATGTAAGAAGAAGAGATTTAGAGTTCAAATTTGATGATTGGGTCTTTTTAAAGGTAGCTCCCATGAAGGAGGTGATGCATTTTGATAAAAAGGGAAAGCTTAGTCCTTAGTACATTTATCAATAGTGTGTTTTGAGCAGGATGGGAAAGTTATGAGCTACAGTTGCCTATAGAATTGGCAGTGGTGCATCACATTTTCCATGTCTCCATGTTGAAAAAGTGTGTTAGTGATCCATCTCTCATCGTCTATAATGATCCTGAAGGTCATTTTTTATTTTTTGATAAAGTTATTATTTTACTCCTCTCAACAACTTCCTCGAGTCATGATTGAATGATTTTGAAAGTCAACTTTTGAAAATATTATAAAAGTTGAGTTTTTCTAAAGAAATAAGTTTTGGAGGCTTAAGTTGTCAAATTTTAAATTTTTGGGTCATTTGGAGATTCAACTATCGGAACAAAATTCTATCAATCCCACCAGTTCTTGAATATGGAAATTGGTCTAGGAGAATTGTCAGAGTCAGAATTGGAGTTGTTATGTGGATTTTAGGTTTGAAATTGAAAATATAATTAAAGTTTGACTTGAGTTTTACTTTGTTAATCATTTCAAGTGTCGGTGCTCAGATTGACTTTCTGATGGTGCAAGTAGTCCCAAGAGGTGATTTTAGTGCTTGAATGGGTTTTGTCATAGTTTTTAGGAGTTCCGATGGCTTTTTAGATTTTCAAGTGGCCAAAACTATTTTAGTCGTGACTTATCAAATTTTGGATTGATGAGACCTCAGATTCAAGTTCTGTTGATTCTATTGTGTCTAGAATGTTGAATTTGGTAGGATCCGTATCTGGTTTATGTGTATCGGGTTCGAAATGAATTATGAGAGTCCATTATGTTATTTTGAGCATATTGGAATCTGTTGTCATCTAGTGCAAGTCGTTTCTTCATGTTCGTGACTCTTGAGTTCACAATCGCAAAGTGTAATTAAATTGTTCTTTGCGATGGTGATGAAGGGTGCTGTTGTTTATTGCAATCGCGAGGTCAAGTATCACGGTCATGATGAGCACTTTTCCCCTTAGTAGTTTTAATTTCAGAACATCAGAAATTCTTTATTTTTCACTTTTTTCAATATTTTGAGCTGACGAATTTCAAGAGATTTTCATGGGGAATCAATTGGGTAAGTCCTTTTCAACTATTTTATTTGATTCTTATTCATTAATCTTGATTTTAACATCAAATTGGGGATTTTAATTCGGAAAATTGGGGATTTCATGGACTTGGGTTTGAAAAATGAATATGGTGATTGTGGATTCATTTGAATTCTTTTTTCAAAATGATTTTTGCCATTAGATTCCCAAAACCTCAAAGATCATTTTTATATAAAATTTTTTAAATTTCTGACTCGTTTTCTGGTATTAAAATTTTGGACTCTTTTACTCCCTTTCCCCGAATTGCTTTATCTTGATGTCAATAGTCTCGAGTTGTAATTGTGAATCTATTTTTTTATTAGATGGTGGTGCTTTGGAGTATATGCAGAAGAAGGCTCTGGTTTTGGATTGATCTTCACTTTGTTAGCTAAGCCAAGTGTGTTTAAGACCTATGTTAAGTGTGTTGAACCTTGTATTTCCTAATTGATTATTTGAAATGAAATGTGTGTCGATTAAAGGTGTAATTACATGAAATGTATTATGAAATAATATAAGACCTTGATAATGAAGTGTTACTTGAGATTGAGTTGGTGATTTGTACATGAAACATGATATATGTGTTCTGAGCTGATTATTGAGGATTCATGATGTCTTGTTGAGTTATATTGGCTATCACCTTATTGAGATTTACATATTATGGCATCATATGATTTCATGTCTTATACATATATGCATCATCATGTGCTTATGTGCATTGGGTTGTGGAAATGAGATGAGGAAGAAATATTTGCTTGTCAAAACAATGTCATTATTGGTCGAGGTTAGTGAGAGAGACATTAATATTTAGGGTCAAGATTTCTATCGATCGTGCCAAGGTAATATGTTAGGGAGTGACATAGTCTAGGTCATTTCTGGAAGCCGAGGTAATATTCTGGCTTGATTATTTTGCCGAGGTCATTTTCGACAGATACATGGTTTAAGTGAGACCCTCATAGGTTCTGACTTGAGTTGATAAGCAAATGTGTATAGTAAGATAGACAAGCATCACAGTTACCTAACCTTGCATTTGCATTATTTTGTACCTCACTCGTTGTGATATTGTACCTGGATTAATTGAGTTCTTCTTGATGATTACACATTATTGATAAATGTTACTTGTTGATCCTTTTTCGTTGATGTTATGATTCCGTGAATTGTATAATTATGGGGAGACATGGGTAGTATTGTATATTTTATGTATATTGTGTATATTGAGTTTTCCTGAGTGCAGGTTTATTGTTTTTAAGCTATGTGGTTGGGATGGAAGGTGTACTTGTGTTCTTTCTTGCTTTACTAGGTTTAAAATTCATTAGTTGGGTAACATATTGTTAGGTACTTACCTTTGCTTCTACACTAGTGTAGGTGTTTTTCCCGGTACTTCTTGATCTTTCATTCCTTGTTGGACTAAGCTTCGAGATAGTTTGAAAAGTAGTAGACAGTTATCTTTGGTGTACCTTTAGGATTTGGTTATTTATGGTTTTTGTTCTATTGGAGAAGCAAGACTTTACACTTCTACTTATTTCTTTAACTTCTGTATAGTAGTGCCTTGTACACATGACACCAAGTTCTGGGATGGATTTTGACCAAGATATTCGTGCCTTACGCTTATTATTTCCATTCTAAACCATTTTATCTTTTTAGCTTCAATGTTATCTTTATTATTCTCGTTTAGGCTGACTTGCTTCAGTAGGTTAAAGGGAAGTGTCATCCCACCTGATTTCAGATCATAAAAATTTGGTATTAGAACCCCAGGTTCATAAGTCTCACATATATACAAGCCCAGTCTAGTAGATCCTTGAGAATTAGTCAGAGACATCTGTTACTTATCCTTGAGAGGCTATAAAGACTGTTAAGAAATTCTCTTTTACTTTTTTCAATCTAGTCGTGAGTTGGTTCTTGTGTTAGTGGTGAGTGTTGCATGTTCTTTTTGACAAATGGGCAGGACCAGAGTATCAACTTTTAGAAGAGAAGGTGAGACAACAACTGAGATTTCCACTGAGACAACTCGAGGTACAGGTAGGGGTAGAGTTAGGGCTGAGGTAGAGGAGCAACACCATCTCATGATCTTGAGAAGGATCTTTCCCCCGATCCCGAGCCTGAGGTTAGAGGAGATTAGATTCCTCCTGAATATGCAGCTATACCATTTTCTCAGGATACATTGCTGAGAGCATAAAAAGTGCTGGAGACTATGACTCAAACTGGTAATGCCATAGGCACACCTGGTGAATTACAGACCAGAGTCAGAGTTTAGGCTCCTGGTGTGCTAGGTCAAGTAGGGCAACCACCCACAGTTCCAATTATTGAAGTAGATCCAACACCAATGGTTGAGGGTGCACCTATGGTTGTGTTGATTGTGGATGAGCTACGCTGATATGAGAAGTTCAGGAAGATAGACCTACAACAGTTTCAGGGTGGGACGTGATGTTGTCAAAATACAACACATTTAATGCTTAAAACTTTAGAGTTTTGTGTGTTGTCAAAGCGATGTTAGTAGATTTGGTATGTTTTTATGTTTGTTTTGCAGGACTACAAGGTTGGCTTGATTTTTGGGCTAAGTATGCAGATTTTGCAGAAATTGAGGCTTCACGAGACCTTTTATAGGCCATGGAAAATTCCATGGGCCGTAAAGTTGGTTTTGTACATAATTCTGGTGAATGGTGATTTTCTAAAGTTGAGTCTATGAACATATAGACAAGTCGTAGACTTGGTATCGTGCCCTGAGGATCAAAAGGTGGAGAGTTTTTGAAAAGTTGGTGGGCGAAACCCTTTACGGGCCGTAGAACTTTATACGACTCGTAGATAGGTACTGTAGAAGTCAACCCTAGAATTGAAAATGAAATCTACGAAGCCCCATCTACGGGCCATAAAATATTATATAGCCCGTAGAAGTGCCCGTAGAGCCTACTGACCCTGTTCTATTAATTCATTTTGGTTTTGTATTTTAAACACTATAAATAGTTTTTTAGCTTATTTTTCAAAGAGGAGACGGAACATGAGAGAACAGTAGAACACTTGAGAGAAAAGTCATGAAACATTATTTTTTGCTTTTAATTCAATCTTGTGACTGTTGGTGAAGAGCTTGGATTTATTGTTTGTAATGATATTGTGTAAGTGCTCAATTATGTTATTAAAATTCATGATTCTTGTATCTACACTGATCATGAGTAGCTAAATCCACAACTAGGATTGTGGGAACCATGAAGAACTAACGAGGTAAAACCAAATAATTTGTAATTCATGAAAAGTGTGCATGCATGTATTAATCAATTCTCTTCGGTTTGAATGCTTTTTAAAGGTGGCCAACATTAAAACTCACCTAGTGTTACTGACTGGATCAAGGTATAAATGAATAGGAAAAGAGATTAATTAACAAGATTCGATTGATGTTTCTCGTCTTATCAATCAAACTGGCCAAGGGAAGGTGTATTTGAGCAATAGGTAAGGGTTAGTAATGTCACACTAGGGGCATGGACCAAATCATGTAGTGAAATTTACCTCTCGCTTGGATCAAAAGGTTTGGTAAACTTAAATTATTGTTCTGCATGCTACACATTGGAAAGAAATTTGATTATCTAGTAATACCAAGTTATGGAATTATGGGAAGCACAATACCCTAGTTACTCTTCGTATCGATTTCATATTTGTCTTAGTTTATGATTACTTTTCATAGTTGTTACAAACCGCCTCCCCCACTTCGGGGAGATAAGTAGGTTAATCCACTCAAATTACTTTAAATTCTTTTAAGTCTACCATAATCCCTATGTGTTAGACCTTAACCTTGGTTAGGCTATATATCCTAACAACGACCGCTTAAGCTTTCAAAAATGAGGTGTAGCTTGGGCGACATCAAGATTTTGGCACCATTGCTGGGGAATACAACTAGACTTGTTTAATTTGAATAGTTCAAAAAATCCTTATTTCCCTCATTTTACATTTTTTGTTATTTTTATTCTATTTTAGCTTACAGGTGTAGTGTATGCCCAACATGTGAAGTTGAGGCATTCCCTTGACTCCGTTTGACTCAAAGATCCTGAGAAGGTTGAGAAGGATAACCCAAGATAACACAAATAACAAAATAAATACAGCTCTAAATCAGAACTAGAATGAGAAAGAGAATGACCACAACCCACCTCCTTTCGAGGACATTGATCCACAGCCATAGGACTTCAAAGCCGAAGCTTATAATTGTAATCCATATCAACTGAATCCTATAGCTATGGATGTGACTGGAGCCTTTGTGTTACCACCACAACTGGATGACACAAAATTTGTGGTTTTGAGTGGGTTGTTTTAGATGCTGTAGAATTGTGGGATGTTCGCGGGCCTTCCATTAGAGGATCCGCATAGTCATCTACATAATACAGTATTTGTCTGTAAGAGTATAATGTGAACTCATAATTTTTCTATGGATAATGTCGGGCTTCATGTATTACCATTATTTCTAATAGTCAATGCAACACTATAGCTATCCAAACTGCCGCAGAGTTTGATCACCAGTTGGGCTGAGTTGCATAAGGCCTTTTTGGAGAGGTTCTTCTCGAGATCAAAGAAGCTCAAGTTGAAGGATCAGATCAACAAGTTTGAGTAACTTCCTGGTGACTTGATTAGTATATCACACCCCAGGGGGAGTCCTAGACGTGGTCGAGACCCAGAGGCTATTGCTAGTCCCCAAGCGAACCACTTGGCCTTATCACATTCATTCAATCGATAAATTCACCAATCACCGGAAGACAAAAGAAAGTAATGGGCACATCTCATCTAGTCTCAAAGTAATATCAATAAATGTAAGGGCTAGAAGAAAGAACTAGCTCAATAGGTCTTAACATCAATATTCAACTCTAGTCTATGAAGTCTCTATCACTATCAAGTGGTGCCAATGACAGAGCTATGACTACCTCAAATAAAAAATAAAGCTAATCAATATCTAACTCTAATAAGCAAGCTGAAATAAATATAATAAATCCTCTGAAGTAAGAGAGGCTCACCAAATTAGCTGAATTGCTCAGATCCTTAACGATACGCCTGTTGACGATCTCTAACACATGTATCTGCATCATGAAATTATGCAACACTGAGTGGCGTCAGTACGTGGAATATAAGGTATATAAAATAGCTGAATGAAACAGAAATAGGTAGAGTAATATGGAAATAACATCAGCTCAGAATAATGACCAAATCAAATGTGAAATGTCTATCTAATACAAGAATAAAGAGTAGACAAGTGACCCATCAACTAATCAAACCTCATCATTCAAATCAGACTCATCTCAAAGGAACTCAACTCAACTCATCTCATCTCATCTCTACTTAGAGTACTCAATATGGGAAGTTTCTCTTATAAAAAAACAATCACTTATGAGCCAGTGATTGTACAACATCCTGCCAGTGTTGCCACAGTCGTTTTGTACTTCCCAGGTAGATTAAGAATAGAATCCACTAGGGATCCAGCAGATCACTAAGTGCTTGATTGTTTCAGGGACTCTATCAAGAGGGAACCTCCATGTAATATAATGGTTCTAATCCTTACCTAGGCTTGGCAACATAGTTAATGAGTGCAAGTTGGCTTTACTCTTACCCATTCGATGCTCGATACTCCTCCCGAGACTCAATGCTCATAAGACTCATCCATCTCTATCAAATCATCCCAATCAGCCTCGTAGAGGCACTCATCATTCAATCAGTCCCATAGAGACTCCCATCATCTCATCAATCAACATCTCAATCAATAGTTCAAAGCTTAGATCAATCTTAGGGAACAATCGAATGGACAAATCATTAGAGACCATATATGGATACTCACATGACCATCAAGTTCTATCAACCTATCATCATGCTCATACCACAATCACAATTAACATTCTCAAGTCAAGGCACTCAATCCCTAGTTTCACTTATGCATGCTTTCAAAAGTTAACATATGGTTTATACGATATCTCATGAAAAGTTTCAATTTAAGAAAACAATTTTATGATGATCATCAACATATGAAAGTAAATGTAATTAAAATAATTTTCAAAAAAATCTTCAAGAAGCAATTCAAGAAACATGTATGGGAACTCATGAATGCTCAATTCATCTATGACCATCTATGGGGCACATGGGAGTACAATCCCATGCTTTAGGTTTGCCTTACATACATGGTGTGAAGCTTTAACAATCAATCCTCAAGAATTTTCCCTTGAACTCTTCAATCTTACACTCCTCTTCTCTTCTCTCAAGCCTTAGACTTTTCAAGAACTTAGAAAGGACTAAGAATGGGGTTTAAAACCATTTTTATGCTTAAACTGACCTATTTTGATCGTGTTTTGAGCTTAGGAGGGGTTGAAAATTGTCTAGAATGCCCCTCACAAAATTTAGAAAAATTTTCACTTCGGATACCTAGTTCGCAATGTGGATTGGGTGCGCACATGTGTAATTTTTTCCAAAAATCTTTAAAATGAGTTTTTCCAATCCCGTCGAAGAAAATTTAAAAAGAATAAGTGCATCTCCACAATAGGGGCATGACGTGCCTCTGTCGCACACCGACATTATTTTTCATTTTCAGACCAAAAAATTATCTTTTGATCCGGATGGTCTAAAAATCAACCAAGACCAGTCCCCCACTTACTTTTTCATGATGATCACATATTCGGTCTCAGATTTTCTATCTGAGCAAAGGAAGACACATTATACACATATCTCTCTTTTAGGGGTATTTTTGTAGTTTTATTGGGTGTTACATCATCTCCTTCTTGGGATCATTTGTCCTCAAATGATGAGTAAAGGTGGATATCAAGGAACGAATAGATCAAGACTCATCTCCATACTCACATCAATTGATCAAACTCTCGACTCCTCACCAATCTCACCAATCTTTATTCAGAATCAAGAATAGACATATCAATTCAACAATAAATCAATCAATGTAAGTCAAGGGTAAGGAAATTACCTTCAGTGTTCTCATTATTGGGCACGAATAGGTGCAGATATTTGACTATCATCTCTTCCTCTTCTTCCCATGTGGCTTCCTCAAGGAATTGGTCCCTCCACAAGACTTTGACTGAGGCAATCTTTTTGGTTCTCAACTTGCGAACTTGACGATCAAGGATTTGGACTGGAATCTATTCCTAGGACAAACTATCCTTCACTCCGATACTCTCAATAGGGATTACTAAGGTGAGATCTCTGAAACACTTCTTTAACATTGAAACATAGAATACAGGATGAATTGCGTTTAACTCCGAAGGCAACTCCAACTTGCAAGCAAACTTTCTAATCCTCTTCTCAATCTTATAGGGACCAATATAGCAAGGACTCAATTTCCCCTCCTTCCCAAATCTCATGACACCCTTCATAAGTGACACTTTCAAGTATACCTAATCAGTTTCCTCGAACTCTAAGTCTCTTCTCCTCATATCAGTATAAGATTTCTGGCGAATCTGTGCAGTCTTCAACCTCTCTTCAATAACCATATCCCTTTACATTGATTGATGGATAAGGTCAGGCCCAGTCAACTCCGCTTCTCCAACCTCGAACCACCCAATTGGTAATCTATATCTCCTCCCATAAAAAGCTTCGTAGGGGCCATCTGAATGCTAGCATGATAACTATTATTATATGTAAATTCAATCAGTGGTAGGTGATCATCTCAATTTCCCTTGAAATCAAGCAACATATCCTTTGAGGTCTGAATTGTACACTCTGCGTAGGCATCTGTATTCGGATGAAAGGCTGTACTCAGATTCACTTTAGTACCCAGTCCTTTTTGGAAAGATCTCCAAAATTAGGAGGTGAATTGATCTCCTCTGTCCGAGATGATGGACAAGTGAACCACATGCAACCTCACAATCTCCTGGATGTATAACTTGGCATACTTCTCTGCAGTGTTGGTTGTCTTAACTGCAAAGAAGTGAGCTGATTTTGTCATCCTATCCACAATCATTCATATCGAATCATGTTGCTTTTGAGACCTCGGAAGACCCATAATAAAGTCCATGTTGATTGATGTGCTATCAAATTACAACACATTTGATGCCTAAAACAAGAGATTTTGCAAGCTCATAAAGCAACCTTTTATGGGTTTTATATGTTTTTGTGTTGTTCTCGTAGAAAATATACGTTGGCATGATTTTGGGAGAAAATTGCAGATTTTACTGAAGTATAGGACATATGAGCCACTATACGAGTCATAGCCCAAGCTAAGAGTCGTAGGGTGCCCTCTTAGCAAGAAATAGTGTGCAAAATTAGGAATTTACAAAATGAAGGTCAGCCATACGAGGCTAACCTACGAGTCATAAGTCGCATTACGACTCGTAGGAGGTGCTCTCGTAACAAGAAATAGTGTGCCAAAAGTTTAGACCAAGAACTGCAACTCAGGACTACGAGAAGACACTATGTGTCGTAGAGTGTACCACGACTAGTAACTATGGATCATAGCAGGCAAGCCCAAAAAGCCAAGTGCTGACTACGCAAGCCTAATTATGACTCGTAGATCATCCTACGAGTCGTATCTACAAGAAATAACTGCTGCCAACTATAGTTTTTGTTTTATATTTAGGGTCTTTTTGTAAATAGTGTAAGTCAATAATGTTAGGGTTTTTGAAGGGAGAACATTCCAGAAAGTAGGAAAAAACTTTGAATATTCTTAGAGAATTTTTCTAGGGTTTAGTGTAGGTTTTCATTATTTAAATTTGAAGACCCATTTTGGGGGATTAAAAATCATATTGTGCTCAACTTCCATTAATACAAGCTTGTGGTTTCAACATCAAAGGGGGTTATTCTTTATTGTTCTTGGGTAATCTCTCAACCATGTCTTTTACATTCATTGTTGTTGATTTTGCCTTAGCCATGAGTAGCTAAGCACCCACAACTTGGGATTATGGGAACCATGAGGAATTAACTTGAAATAACCTAGATTTTGTGCATTTCTTTGATTGGGTTGTTGCATGTATTGTCTATTTCCCTTCATTTTGAATGTTGTTTTGTGGTGGCCAACACCAAACTCCACCTACTATGATGATTCCAATCAAGGTAGTGACGAATAAAAAAAGAGAAATAGATGAAAAAATATGATTAATGTGTTCTCGTCAAGTCAAGTAAACCTGACCAAGGGGAGGTTGACTGGGACAATGGGTAACGGTTAGTTGGCACGCCATGGTTTCCTACCAATCGCCATTGTGAAATTTGACCTTCACCTTCATAAGAGGGCTGGAAGAACCTAAGTTACCGTCCTTCATGCAATGTCCTAATTAGAGTCATGTTGTCTTGGGTATTAAGTCAATGTATCATGGAGGACACAATTCCCTAGTCATCCCTCAATTTGATTGTCTTCTTGCATAAATAGTGTAGTGTTTGTTTTTGTTCTTCATTTTGAATCACAACCATATAGTGATCGATGCTTGAATTAATTGTTCGTGGATCAACGTAGTCAAGCCCCGTATTCCCTGTGGATTTGACCCTAACCTCTGGTTTGTTTTATACTTGACTACGACTGCTTTATTGTTGGAGCGTGAACATAAAAATTAATACGACTAGGTTCTTCACTTAATTCCACTAGTGGTTAATTCAAGTATTAATTTCTCAATTCCCTTGTATTTTACTTTTGTTTTTATCTTGTTGTTTAGTCTTACTTGCAGGATGTACTAGGTTGTATGCCCAATACAAGGAGCCAGGGCAATTCCTTAGCTTTGATCAATTTGAAGATGCATCGAATCACTAGAAGAATGGCTCATTTGAATGAGAATATTGCGGTTGAGGAAGAAATGAATTTGAATGATGATGATATGGGAAGAGAGGAGAATCCACCACCAAGGGATAATAGGCCACAACTTAGGGATTTCAGCGACAACACTTATGGTTGGAATCAATATCGCTTGAACCCTATAGCCATGGACATTACTGGTGCTATAGTATTGCCACCATTACTGGTAGACACTATGTTTATGGTGTTGAGTGGTTTACTCCAAATGCTTCAGAATCATGGTTTGTTCACACGGTTACCTTTAGAGGATCCCCATCATCATCTCCATAATGTCATCTCTGTCTGCAAAAGTGTCATGGGAACTCAAAATCTTTCTTCGTATGCAGTTGGTTTGTGATGTTCCCAGTGTCACTAACTAGTAATGCAGTTGTGTGGTTGTTTGAGCTTCCCCAAGGTATAATAACTAGATGGATAGAGCTTTAGAGAGTTTTTCTAGAAAGGTACTTTCAAAGGTCAAAGAAGCTTAAGCTCAAAGACCAAATAAACAATTTTGAGCAATTGTCCGGTGACTCTAGTAGTACCACATGGGAGAGGTTCACCAAGTGTTTTCAATGGTTCCTGATCATAAGATAGTTGTTGATGCCTTGGTTGAGATTTTCTATCGGGCGCTTGATGACAATAGTCAAGCTTGTGCTGACCCAATCATTGGGGGCATGTTTATTGATCAACCTTTTCTATTAATCTCTGAAAGGATGGAGCAAGTGGTTAAAATGAATAGAGCATGGGGTCAAAGTGAGAAAGGTGCTATGAAGACGTCTTGTGCGGTAAACACCAATAATGAGCAAGCTAAAGTCAATGACAAGATCATGCAACAACTTGTCCAACGTCGTACAAGCAAGGACTTGGTCTTTAAGCAAAACCAAGAAAGTGTTCAGGCGTTGACACACCAACCTCCTAAGGCACCCGTGTATGATGACCTATTCTTTGATGAAGATACTTGCTTCGTGAGTAACCAATTGGTGCATTTTCGAATCAACCTTCATGGGTCCAACACAAACTGCTGGAGGCAAGGTTTCAAAAATCAAGGTTGGAACTAGAACCGTGATGTTGCATAGAGAAATAACCGAGGTGGCTATTACAAAAGGGAGAGAGTGTCAGATGCCGAATGGGGTAGAAGAGATGGCTATAGAAATTGTCCTTATGTGCTGTTCCATAATCGTGGACATTAGATCAAGCAAATCTAGGATTGAAGAGATGTTTAACAAGTTGTTGAATAGAGCCGATCATCAAGATGAGACCTTGAAAGGAATGAAATCTGACATTTCAAGTATAACCAAAAGATAGAGTCTCACTCGGTGGCTATCAAACAATTGGAACAAGAATTTGGGTAAGTTTCTTCACAATTAAACCAACTCCAAAAGGGCACTTTACCAAGCAGTACGGTTCATAATCCCAAGAATGATGGCCATTGCATGGTCGTCATGACTAGAAGTGGTAAAAGTACCATTGATCCCCCTATGCCGGTGGTTGAGGATTAAGCTTGTGAGAAGGGTATTGATAACCAAGTTGTTGTTGAGGAAGAAGATTTTGGGAGTGAGGGGATGCAAAGCAAAGAAGTGAGAGAGCAAGAAAAGGCTAAGATGATCCCAAAACCTCCTCCACCCTTCCCTCAAAGACTTAAGAAGAAGGAAAAGGATGGAAAATTCAAACACTTCCTCTTGATGTTAAAGTAATTGTCCATCAACATTCCCCTTCTAGAAGCTTTGGAAAAGATGCTCGGGTATGCCAAGTACATAAAGGATTTAGTGACAAAGAAGTAAAAATTGAGCCAAGAGCTTTTGCAAGAGCTCCAACAACGTAGTGCCATCATGACTAAATGCCTTTACCCAAAGCGAGAGGATCCCGGTGCATTCACTATTCCTTGTACCATTAGTGATGTGGAGTTCACCAGAGCATTGTGGGACTTAGGATCAAGTATCAATCTAATGCATCTTGTCGTGTTCAAAAAGCTTGGTCTTGGCACTCTTACTCCAACAAGAATGTGGTTGTTCATGGCGGATAGAACTATCAAAAAGCCAAAAGGAATACTTTTTGATAAGCTTGTGAAAGTTGATAAATTCATCTTTTCGCTGATTTCGTGATCCTTGATTGTGAGATTAATTTTGAGGTGCCCATCATATTGGGTAGACCATTTCTGGCCACCGGGAGAGCCTTGGTGGATATGGAATCTGGTCTTTGGTTCAGGTTCAACGATGCAGAGGTTGTGTTTGACATCCGCCAATCATTGAAGTATCCACATGACTTTAAGAGTGAAGTTTGTGCCATTGAAGATTTTTGATGATGAATGATGACAAAGTTGAGCCACGACATTAAACAAGGTTCTTCTTGAGAGGAAACCCAAGTATCTTTTATGTTTTTGTTTTTTTTTTTTAGTTTATATTAACTATTTGAATTGTTAGGTAGTGTCTTGATGTTTGTTTTGATGTTTAAAAGATTGAATCAGTTGTGTTATTTTTGACATTGGTGTATTTTGAGGTTTGATTCGCAGGTATAAATCAAGAGCTGAAAGTTTGAAGAAAATTGTATTTGGAGCAGCATTTACTAACAGGACTACGAGCCGTAGTGCACAATATGACTCATAGTCATGCCTCTCAGAAGAAATAGTATTTGATTAAAGTTGACACACACACTACGAGCCAACCTTACGATTCGTAGGTGTCACGCCCAAGTCCCGTTAGGGCGGACTGGCACCCGTTGCCGGTAAGGCTTGGGAGAACCAACATTTATCTATGCGCTTTCTATACATTTTACAAGGTCTTTCTACATTTGACATGCTCTTAAGAAAATAAACAGTAATAACAAGCCAAAAGGAAATGCATATGACTAGGCCGTTGGGGCTACGGTGGTTAAAGTACGAGATATTACCACATTTTAATTTACATAGTCTACAAAGCCTCTAGATAAGAGAAAGTATCTGATAAGGGTCGGGATATGCCCCGCCTCAACTAACTATACAATATAAACATATAAGCTCTAGACACACACATAGCCCCGAAGCAACCTGGAGCTTGGTATCAACAACTGGATGTCCTATATTCCTACTGGGGAGATCTATTAGCACCTATACCTACAACATGAAATGCAGGTCCCCCGTAAGGGACGTCAGTATGATATAATCTACTGAATATGTAAGGCATGATATACTGTATGTGAAGTAATATCTCAAATAAGACCATACACTGGTGCAAGATTAGAGACCACCCTTGGTTATACTTTGGAATCATGCACTTTATGTTCTTTATATTATTTTAACTTTACTGTATAATCTGTGCACAACTATAATACAAATGACCAACTGATCAGTGGTAAATCTACATTGGGATCGTCCCTGGATAGGTTCTTCCTTAACCCCTCAGGCTACCACCCGTGATAGGATCGTCCCTGGCTAGGTGACTCTTCTACCCCTCGGGCTACCACCCATCAATAAACAATATACTTTACCTTTCAGTTAGCTTTGAGATGGTTCTTTTGGTGGTTACAATATTGGAGCTGTAGGACTGTATATATAGCATGCGACATGTAGATAATCACACAAGAAAATATGAAAATGAAAAGAGTACGTCGCACAAATAACGAAATGCGTATGAAATGGAACACCTCGTGAACTTTATTTAGTAACAAAAACCAATGTAACTTGGTATCCAAGCATGTATGCAGATTCGAAGGTGACTATGTATGAAAGCATATGAACATATCAAAGAGTGGAGACATGGTTAATGGTTTTGTCAGAGTTGGCAAGTGCCTTTATGTGCCAATGAAGAATCTAGATTTCATGCCAAGTAATATGAAATCAAGTAGCCTTGTATACCTCATTGTATGACCTTGTTACTACCTCGAGATAACCTTCCCTTCCTCCAAATACTTATCTACAACATAATGGGTGATAAAACTAGCATTAGCAGCCAATATATACATCTTGGGTGCCCAATCACATAAAAAAATAACACACGGGCAGCAAGCAGGTATTTATAAACCCGAGCGTATTCCTTCAACCTTTCCGCCCCTAATCGTAGTTTTTCTAATACATATTTTAATGTACACATCATGTACAACCTGTTTTAGTGCCAAAATAAACTTATAGCAACCCATAAAGCACAACGCATAATAATTCTACACAACCTAAAAATGGACAGCATAACGTTACCTTCCTTCGCTACATTTCGACGTTGACAATTCTAAACCTATTCCAACTCTAACCAAACTTTTCCAAAAACATTTACACATGCAAAGAGACCTACAACAGTCTTATAACAGCACTTAAGAAGTCATGAAGGATGTGAGCTAATAGCCTTCCATCCAACAGCCCACAAGTTTTAGTCAACATTACCCTTAGGATAGCACAAGAAAACTCGTTGGTTAAATGAAACCAAGATCAAGGAAGCATAGGGTAATATTTATAACTCAAACCATATTAAGAACATCAATACTTCTTCACAATACAACCCATAAACCATAGATAAGTCACTAAAAAAAAGGCAAGTATGCAGTAACTATCTAAACACATGCTGTCCCAAATTTCTAGCACAACATACTAGCATATACTTCTTATTTTCATAAGAAAACCATACTAAACACATGTCTAAACTTACTTACTACTACCTTCAAGGTGTAGGGTTTCTCCAAGAACCCTAGAAGTCCCCTTGTAGCTGCTTGCTAGGTCAAGAAAGAAAAACACCAAAGTTTTGAGAAAGCTGAATTTTTTTCTAAGTCTAAGAGTGAATAAAAGTTGCTGCTTATAACCCCTTTTTATAGGACTAATTTGGCCTCCTTTCTTTTGACATTTTGACCACTTAATACCACACATCATCAATCTAGTTATCCTGCAGCTTGGCCATTACACTTGGGCCTAAATGGGTCTCCAAGTTGATGGGTTTGGGCTGCCTATTTCCAACTTTCTCTCAGTTAGTTTTTGGGCTCAAATGGTCAAGTGGGTTGTGATGTCTTTGGGCCCTTTTTAATATACTTATTGGGCTGAAAATATAGTCCATGTGTGATGCTAAAACATGGGCCAAGTGTACACCCTTAACACGAACTTTATTCATAATTGGACTTGGACTAATTCGACGTCGAGCCTCGTCTCCGTTTAGCTAGAAAATTTAAGCTAAGCAAGTAGGTGACTCACCTGCTAGCTTACTAAATCCTATAAGCACCTCAATTCTCTTACTTCATTTAAGGCCGTGATCTTCTCAATTTGACACAAAACATGTATACGCTCGACCCTCTTAAGCGTTAGGCGCACACATCCCCCTATGACACGAGATTTGAGCACTTTTTAAAAATAGGCACTAATTTGACCAAACCATATCATGTTTCATTTGCATTGGACTAGTACTGTAAGGTGTGGGGTGTTACAATAGGGTCCCTTATGAGTCGTAATTGGGGTTCATAGTGCCCAGGTATGAATTCTAATTTTTTCTAAGTGTTGAGTCTGCTACTAGACCAGGACCTACGGGTCGTAGAAAGCCCTACGACTCGTAATTGGGGTTTCATAGACTAGACCTGCAATTTTTTTAAAGCCGATGCGGTTGCAAATATAAGGGATTAAATATTCATTGACCCTAATTTCTCTCATTTTTTAAATATTCCTTTTCCCAAGAGTTTTTGCACACTAAAACTTCCACTGTTCCGAGCCCAATTCTGTTCACACCCACTGACTTTCGGCAAGATTTTTTGGCGAACACTATGCTAGGGTTTTGGCTTCTTCTCTAGCTTCTCATTGCGACTAATTGTTCCCTATTTTCTCAACTAGTAAGTTTCCTTGGTTAAACTCGGCACACAATTGTTATAATTTTTGTATATTGATGGATGATTGTCTGTGTATTGTTAATATTGAGTTTGCCCATGAGAAAATGATTGTATAAACATGAGAAGTAGGGTTCGGTCGGTTTAAATTCCCTAGTATGATTGTAAATTGTGTGATCATCCTTGTTGGGTGATTGTGATGTTAACATGTTGGTCATATGGGTGTAGTGCATGATTGTTGGTTGATCATTTTGTGAATTCATGTCGAGATTGGAATTGGGTTGATGTGGTATGTTTTGATATGATTTATCATTTGAGATACCATTGAATGGCTTTGTTTTGAACTCCTTTAAACTCCTATGATTGTATGTTGGGTGTTGACAATTGTGAGTTTGGGGATCGTTTGTTCTTGGGTATTTCTTAAAGGTGATTGGGAAGTGTTGTTTCAATTGTTTTGATCATGAGTAGATCTTCGTGGGATAAGTTTTGACTTAGGTAAGCATGTTTGAGTAATGGGATTGTTTGTGTGCTTGAGATAATGTTTAGACCTTGTGTCAATGCTGTTTATTTTTAGTTTGAATGATTTGGGATTTTCGTGGTGAAGGTACAAGCATTGCAGGCGCCTATTATTTCCTGCTATAAGGCCTTCCTACGACTTGTAGGATGCCCTACGAGTTGTAGTGGCCCTTCGTAGGGAACAACAGTAACATATAGTTCCTTATTATTTACCATATGAGACCCACCTATGGGTCGTAGTGTTCACTACGAACCATAGTGAAGGTCTCATAGGACCTGTCATGTTTTTGAAAGTATTCAGTTACCTACTACGAGCCTAGGCTGTGACTCATTGGTCATCCTACGAGTCCTACCTAAGTCTCGTATCTGTGATTAGAATGTTATTTTTTAGGTACCTTAGAACTACGAGGCTTTGTATGCTCGTAGGTCACCATACGAGTCGTACATATGCCTCGTACCTGCAGACCTGTAACTGATTCTGTGAAATTTTTTTGTGTTTTTCTTTTAAGTCTTTGGTTTTTCTTGTCTCTTTTGTTGACTGATTTTGGATTACCAAGACATTGTGGTGCTCATTTAATGGTATAGGGTTGATTTGCGGGGACAATGCCTCCAAAGGACAAGAACACCATCAATGCTTTCCGAAGAAAGTTGGTAGATGAGTCATCTAAAATAAAACAGTCAGAAGTGTCTGGGGAACTTCATAGAGTTCGTATTGACCCCGAGGAAAATGTGCCTCAGACTAGAGTGCACACTACACTGGCCCCTATAGTTGTAGAGAGTCCCTCCTAGTCTAAGGACGAGGGCGATGGGGATGGGCTTGGTAGCAGTATGTTACATATGACTCCTACTCACTCTGAGACTAGTTCATCGGAGGCTTCACAGACGCAACACACTGAGGCCGATCCTTTTCTCACCTCCACAGACCCCAGAAACACCAGATGGGGTATTTTCCAGGCATGAAAGAGATCTACAACAAGGCATGAAACAAATGACTCCGAGCTGAGTTGGGTGCCAGACTTGGAGGCTAAGAGTGACTGCCATAGACTGAGGTGGCTATCACAGAGATCGGGCAAGTATGCCCCATATCTAGTTCAGGAGTTCTACGCTGCTTACTATGCCACTATTCTCCAAGATCTTCCTAAGGGGAAAAAGGCTATTGATCAGCCGAGGTTGCTGGAAGTACTCCGAGGTTAGATAGTTGACATCTCAAGGGAGACTATCAGGAGGGTTTAGTTCAGGCCGAACTATAAGGTACCTCATTCCACTGCCGAGTATGATACTAAGATAAAGAAGATGCGGCGGCTGGTGAGTAAGAAGAATGTGGATTTGAAGACTGAGTTCCTCAGGTGGATAGCTAGCCAGATTTGTAAGGGTGGTTACGAGCTTGCGTGTGTCACAAACCACGCTACACCGATAGTGAAGTCTCACCTATCCTTCCCGGCCAAATTCTGGTGGTCTATTATCCGTTGGCGCATCAGGCCTACATTTACGATTAATGTTATCATAATGGAGTGGAATGTGCTGCTAACCAATATCTTAGCTGGCTATGCTATAGATTGGGCCTGCATTATGCAGAGCAAATCCATGAGTCAGCGATTTGTACACAAACTTCATTGCCTTTTCCTATTTTGATACATAGATTATGTAATGAGGCCGGGGTATGCATCTCCCTCCACTTGGACCCACATGTTGAGGCCATGCACACTATGGATCCTAGCCTGATTAAAACTGATGAAAACCCGGTAGCCCTACAGCTTCTCCTCCTATTCCAGATCCATTCCCTCGGGAGCCACATACTTAGGAGCCTACTCCAGCTACCACCAGTTCCACTCCACTTGCAGTAGAGTCGTCTCCGGTTGTTGTAATTGATGCTATGCCATCCTCAGATACACCTACACCAACAACTTCTACTACTCAAGATGCTTCCGTAGACATCCTCTTATGTTTGCTTTTGCCTTTTAGGCTTTACTGTGCAGGTTAACGAGGACGGAGACCTAGCTAAGCAGATTGATAAGCCAGATCAAACCCTGGATTCGTCAAACGGTCCAGGAGTCAAAGGAGAGGGCCAAGGCATACACTCGAGAGATTGTAGATCCGAGAGTTGATGCAGTGGATGCCAGGATAAATGCCTTCAAGGATAGGGTACAGTGGAGACTTAAGGGTGCATGACCTGCTGACATGGCTACTATGACAAATGAGTTGGCCAAGTTCAAGGACGACCTGTTGAAGATGTTAGCAACCCCGATAGCAGTTCTCGAGGTGGAACCAGATGGTGATGATGTGATTGACCTATTTGATCATCGCCCGCATGCCCATGGAAAGAGAACCCTCGAGAGTGAGGACGCAGCGGTGAGCAAGAAGAGACCCAAGATAGATGCTGAGATGGCAGAGATGGAGGAGCGAATTACTGATGAGGTAGTGCGAGAGTCGTTGGCTATGGAGGCGATACGGAGGGAGCGAGTGCAGCAGATAGTACAAGGAGCCGGGAGCTCAGGTACAGCTGTAACCCAGACCACCGAGGAGGATATTGAGCCCCAGGACCCCCAGGACCAGATAGATGTCGGTGTTTGAGCACCTTGTGTTTGATACTTTTGACCCCCGTCCTTACTGTTACTTATGGATATTTTGTTTTCATTTTAGCTAATTCTTTTATGTTGGTTTTTAGTTACTTTTGAATGTCATATTTTGGATGTTTGGTTTTATTTATGTTTTGGATGATTGGTTTTAAATTTTTGTTCTTGTTATATATAGATATATATGTTTACTTTGAGGACAAAGTATCATCTTTTGGTGGGGTGTGAGAAGTTATGGACTAGGGTGAAGTCTAAGTAGCCTTTAGTCCATAACTTACCTATTTTTGATCCCAAGGTTTTCTGGTTGTGTTTCATTTTTCCTTGTGGATTTCTTTTATTTCTGTTGAATCGGCATATGCAGATAGTGTAGATAATTTTTTAGATATATAGTGATTATTACTTTTGGCATGTGCATAATTTTGAATAGTTTTATGAATGTTATGAAAATTGGGTACCCTCAAAATTTTTGGGATTGTTGATTCCATTGCAAGCTTGCATATGATTGATTTGACAATGTTTGTTCTGATAAAAAGGAGACAAGTTGATGCTTGAAACATGACCTGTGAGTCTATGTTGATTGTGTATGCAATGCCCCGTGTGTGTGATCTAATTATGTTATGTTCATGCATTTTATACTAATTCAGAATTTTCCTTATTACTCTAAGATTGGACTGGAGATATGGTTGATTAGGAAAGGATCTTAGGCTGTTGTTCTTTTAGTAAATCCACTTTTGCCTAAATGACCTACCAAATTTAGGGGTTGATCCCTTGTTGCAAATGTTTGAGCTTTAGATATACCTGTTCTTTCTTGACACCTAGCTGGCCTAACCTTGTTTTTTTGTGAAGAACCTTGATATCGGCCCTGGTCTATCCTTGAACATGTGAACCTTGATTGAGGCTAAAGACCTAAGTTGAGGATAACTATCAAAAGTAGCCTTAGTTTAGGGAATGGATATTGTGTACTTCAACTCAGGCTAAAAGCCTAAATTAACAGAGGCTTTTGTTGTGATAAAGTAATGAAAATGAGGTGGTTAGTTGAGAAGGAAAGAAAGAAGAGGAAGATCATGTAGTGGGTTAGAGAAAAAGAAAGAAAAGTTGCTTTGAATTGAAAAGAATAGCAAAATGAGTTCGAAAATGATGCATAACTAAAAAAGGAAAAGAAAGCACCTAAAAAAGCTTGAAAAGGAAGATTAAGGAAGGATATAATGAAAATGGTTGAGTTGTGGAGGTAAAAGTGTTGAAAAATGTGGTTCAAGAATAGCTTTTAGTCACTAACGTAAAATGTTATACCAAAGCCCCATGAGCCTATGTTACAAGCCTATTAAGTCCTAAAGTGATCCGAACCCAACTCGTAAACAATCTAGAGTTTGAGTATAGAAGCAAGTATAACACCCCACATCTTACAATACTAGTAGTCTGCAAATGAAACATGATATGATTTGGTCAAATTAGCGCCCATTTTTAAAAAGTGCTTGAATCTCATGTTATAGGGCGATATGTGCATCTAACGCTTAAGAGGGTCGAGTGTATACATGTTTTTTGTCAAATTGAAGAGAGCACGGCCTTAAATGAAGTAATATAATTAAGGTTCTTGTAGGACATAAGAAGTTAGCAGGTGAGTAACCTACTTGCTTAGCTTAAATTGCAAGCTAAACGGAGACGAGGCCCAACGTCGAATTTGTTCAAGTCCGATTATGAACAAAGTCTGTGTTAAGGGTGTTACTTTGTCCCATGTTTTAGCCTCACATATGGACTATTTTTATCCCAATAAGGATATTAAAAGAGCCCAAAGACATCACAACCCACTTGACTATTTGGGCCCAAAACCAAGTGAAGAGAAGTTTGGAAAATGGGCAGCCAAAGCCCATCAACTTTGAGACCCATTTAGGCCCAAGTGTGAGGGCCAAGCTGCTGCCTCACCAGCTTAATAATATGTGGTGTTAGGTGGTCAAGAGGTCAAAAGAAAATTGGCCAAATTAGGCCTTTAAAAAGGGGTTACAAGCAGCAAATTTCATTCACTCTTAGACTTGGAAAATTTCAGCTTTCACAAAACTTTATTGTTCTTCTTTCTTGACCTTTTGAAGCAGCTAAAGGAAGCTTTTAGGGTTATTGAGGAGGATCTCAACCTTGAAGGTCAAGGTAAGTGATTATAGTTGTGTTTCTAGTAGGGTTTCTTCATAAAAAACAAGAGACTATGCTAGCTATGCCTGTGCTGAAAATTTGGCCAGCATGTGTTTAGAAAGTTGCTGCACATTTGCCTTTTGTTTATTGACTTCTCTATAGTTTGTGGGCTGTATTAAAAAGAGAAGTTGATGTTCTTAACATGGTTTGAGTTATAGATATTACCCTAAGGTTGCTGCCCTGATTTTGGTTTCATTTAACAAACGACTTTGATTGTGTTATCTTAAGTGTAATGTTGATTGGAACTTGTGGGCTAATGGATGGTAGACTATTGCCTCACATCCTTAATGATTGATTTGTTATTGTTCTGAGACTGGTTCAAGGCTATTTGATGTATAGATGTGTTGAGAACAGTTTGGTTAAAGTTGGAACGGGTTTGGAATTGTCGACGTCAAAATGGGGCAAAGGGACGTAACGTTATGCTGTCCATTTGTAGATTGTGTAGAATTGTTATGTGTTGTGCTTTGTGGGCTGTTGTAAGACTGTTAAGGCACTAAAACAGGCTGCATATGATATGTATATGAGAATGTGTATTAGAAAGTACAATTAGGAGCGTAAATGTTGAAAGAATATGCTCGGGTTTATAAATACCCGCTTGCTGCCCTGTGTTGTTTTTTTTTTATGTGGTTGGGCTGCCAAGGTGTATCTATTGGATACTAATGCTAGTTTTATCACCTACTATATTGTAGATAAATATTTGAAGGAAGGTAAGGTTATCTCGAGGTAGTAACGAGGTCATACAATGAGGTATGTAAGGCTACTTGATTTCGTATTGTTTGGCGTGAAACATAGATCCTTCCTTGGCACATAAAGGCGCTTACCAACTTCGACACAACTATTTAACTCTGTCTACACTCTTGCACTTGTTCATATTCCCCCATACATAGTCACCTTCAAATCTGCATACATACATGGATACCAAGTTACATGGGTTCCTTTTTGCCAAATAAAGTTCACGAGTTATCTCATCTCATACACATTTGATTATTTATGTAACGTACTCTTTTCATTGTCATATTGTCTTGTATGATTATCTACATGTCACATGTTACATCGATAGTCCTAAAACTCTAATATCGTGACCACCAAAAGAATCATCTCAAAGGTAATTGAAAGATAAAGTATATTGTTAATTGATGAGTGGTAGCCCGAGGGGTGGAAAAATCACCTAGCCAGGGATGATTCTATCACGGGTGGTAGCCCGAAGGGATAAGGAAGAACCTAGCCAGGGACGATCCCTATACAGTTATACCACTGATCAGCTGGTCATTTGTATTATATACTATGCACAAATTATACAGTAAAGGTAAAGTAATATAGAGAACACAAAGTACATAATCCCACGGTATAACTAAAGGTGGTCTGTTACCCTACACCAGTGCATAGTTTTATTTGAGGTGTTACTTCATATATAGTATTTCCTACCTTACATATTCAGTACATTATCTCATACTGACGTCCCTTATGGGGGAACTGCATTTCATGCTGCAGGTACAGGTGCTAGTAGATCTCCCCAGTAGGAGTACAGGATATCCAACTACTGTTACCAAGCTCCAGGTTGCTTCGGAGTTTGTGCATCCAGAGCTTATATTATTGTATTGTACAGTTGGTTGAGGCAAGGCCTGTCCCGACCCTTATCAGATAATTTTTCCTTATTTAGAGGCTTTGTAGACTATGTAAATTAAAGTGTGGTCATGTCTAGTACTTTAACCACCGTGGCCGTAACGACCTAGTCATATACATTTTATTTTGGCTTGGTATCACTGTTTATTATCTTAAAGGCAGGTCAACTGTGGAAATCCCTTATAATATGTATAGAGAGCGCATAGATATAGGTTGGTTTTCTTGGGCCTTATTGGTAACGGGTACCAGTCCGCCCTAATGGTGCTTTGGGCGTGACACAATGCTTGAGGTAAAACATATTTGTAAATCATATAACTTGAAAATATAGATTACATGTGTGGAAACATACTAGAATCATAGACCAAGCAATTACTACTTGGAATCTGTGGCACGGCACCCCCTCAATGAGGTGGTCGAGGTATCTACCCCTCAACATGGTAGTACGAGCATGGCACCCCCCAAAAAGGTGGTCAAGGTATCTACCCCTCAACATGGTAGTATGGGAATGGCACCCCCCGACAAGGTGGTCAAGGTATCTACCCCTCAACATGGTAGTACATGCATGGCACCCCCGCCAAGGTGATCAAGGTATCTACCCCTCAACATGGCAGTACAGTTATGGTAGCCCCCGACAAGGTGTGTTCAACTTGCAACACTATAGATACTTTTCATGAATCCAATACATACATACAATACCTTAATCATCATAGAGTCAATTGACTTATGAACCATGTCCCATCAATAACCCAAGAATCCTTGTCATGACATTTTATCAAACACTTCTACAATACTAATTCAAAATCATGCAGTTCAAGAGTGAAGTAATGTGAGAAAACTTAATGTAAATCAACCAACCAAGACATAGTAAAACCCTCATGTAAGATACCGTAAAATACATCATCAAATCTCATAATAGATCATAGTTTCATAGATCAAAATATGCATAGGTACAATAGGAAAACCATCTCAGAGTATAAGCTTGAAATAGGTAAGCATGTGTTTTCAATCAACATTTCATAAACACCAACATAGTTTATAATCATAATCCATAATAAGTAATACCCATAAGTAATACAACTTGAAAACATGCAATTTTTATAAAATAGGAAGGTTGGGCACCATGGGTGAAAGGACCCAATGGTTGAAACTGACA
>JAPFFP010068722.1:0-48196 GCA_026153255.1 Solanum medicagineum
TCCCAAATTCAAGTCTCAAACCCTCATCCGAAAATAAGGATTGCCTTCAAGGTTTTTCTTCAAGCTTCCAGTATCCATCTTCAATCTTCACCAAGTTCATCTTCAAGCAAAGGTATACGGGATTTAGCCATTAGGTCCTTCCACCCATGGCGCCTTAATCTCCTTTTTACTCAAGTTGCATGATTTAAAGTTGATTTTACAAATGGGTTTACTAGTATGAACATGTATGAACTATGCTAAAGCTATGTAAAGTTGTGACTGTTTTGCTATGTTTTGAGCTATAAATCTTAGATCTATTATAGGATTTGATAAGTGTTTTTGATGTATATTGCTTGAGGGTGTTGCAAAGTGTTGATTGATGGTTTTATAATGGAATCTTGCATGATTTCATCTCTAAATTGCATGGTCTTGTACCCCCACTACACGCCCTCTATGTGTTTGATCATATGTCCGGATGTGGTTTCTTGAGGAGTAGAAGGTCCAAAGCATGACATATGATATCAATGATATTATGATGATTAAATGAGCATATGTATATGATAAATCCTATATAAAGTACTACATTAGACCATGCCCAATCCTGGGGGATTATGAGTCTTAATAACCTAGATTGGGGTTCGTACTCATCAACCTAGTGAGGGGTATTTACTTCAACACTAGGGTGATGTGGTAGCATCATCATCAACCTAGATGGTGGTTTGTACTCATCGACCTAGTGAGGGGTTTATACCTCACCACCTAAGTGATGGGGTGGCATCATCACCAACCAACCAAGGGGTTTGTACCTTGGAAAGCTAGCTTAGTCTCTTCTACACATATGATATCCTATATGAGCATGCATTACTTAATCATGGTTTATTTATGTATTGATCATACATGTCATATTGTTATACTACGCCTATTGCCTATTGTTATGCATTTGATTATGATGCCTATCTTTGTTGCATTGCACCTACATACTTAGTACATTGAAATGTACTAACACATACTATTGCATACAAGATATCAGCATATAGGAACCGGAGTCCAAGTTGATCATCCTCCTCTTCTACATGGTTAGATCAGTACTACTCAGACTTATTGGTGAGTCCTCCACTTCGTGGACCTTAGTCTACGTTTATCCTATTATGTATTGGGACACTCTTCTTTATTTTCTATTTTTACTATGAGGGTGAACCCGATTACTTTGTCTTGGCCCCCACTCTTATCTATGTATTAGAGGTGTTTGTTAGACATATTATCTATCTATGATATGAGCTTTGACTCTTTGTCTCTTGATTATGATGTTATGCAAGCTTTTCCCTTAGTCCCATTGCCCCCTATTCTTACTCTTTATGTCTTTTATATGCTTTCGTAACCAATGATATGTAATGATAAGTTAAGAGGCTTGTTTGGGGATTCCTTCGGGTTTCCTATTCGCCATGTCACGTCTAGGCCCTAGGCTTGGGTCATGACAATTGCAGCCTATGTTGACACTGGGCACGGCACGACTTTGGACTTCTATATTAGGATATACTGGTTGAGTGACTGACTTTTGATACCTCTCGTCCTAGATGAAGTTTGACATTACTGTGAGCCTCAATGGTCATGTCCAATTGTCCGAGTACTAGGTGACGCTCCCCGTGATCTGTGTCCTAGTGGCCGCAATTATAAGGCTAGTCATGGATGTCGAATCAGAGGATAGAGCACCGACTGAGTTTTGGGTCGAACACTCCATTGATACTTTAAGGGATAGGCCTTGTGATTTGCATTCCGATGTTGAGAAACTATTTATTTTGATAGGGGGTTCATTCTTCCTCGGGAGATACATCCCACCATTACATTTATAGTCAGAACACTTGGCCCTGGCTGACTGCCTGACCGGAGGACATGTCGAAAGACCCCAGGGTTACAGTCCCCGAATGATATTAGGGGTTTGAGTGACACTATTTCAGATGTTTTGGGGACTCGATTACAGTTGCGATGTTGAGTTTTGGGGTCCCTATTATTTACCGATGGATCCACTCAACTTATCACTCCCTGATTGTGCCTTGATGTACCTTCTGGGCTTGTAGGGCCTCAGGCGGTGTTCAGGCTTAGACACTAGGGCCATACACCCATTTACAATTGATCCTTGACCTTATGATATGGAGAGCGGGGCTATGTGATAATTCTATAGGGGTTTTAGTGATTTTTTTACCAGTTATTTTGTGCGCTAATGTATCTCTCGAGCTTATGGGTCCCAGGTGGCGTTCATCTGTAGATTTTATGGACTTACACTCGTGTTCATCACTATGTTTTTGTTTGAGTAACAGTTGTGAGATGGGTTTAGCTAGTTCCAACACATGATATGTTTGGTATTGCCATATTTGGGTTCAGTTGATGGTCCGAGGGGTTTTGATGAGTTTACTACTTTCAGATACATTTGAGCTTCCTCATGTATTTATTTCACTTAGTCAGTCGATAATGCTACTGGGTGGCTTTCTCTGGTACTCACCCCTACTTCTACATCATCCTATAGTGCAGGTCTAGGTACCAATCGAGGATGCGAACTCTCAGGGGACTTTGGGAGCAAGGAGATTTCTTTTAGTAAGCATCAATAGTTTTGATTGTTCACAGTCTCCTTCCTTTTGATAGCCATCTTTTGTTATCGAACTCTAACCATGTACAATGCACTATGTATTTTGTAGGCTTTCGTGTGGTTGTATATCTATATATTAAATTATGTTTTTTGCTATGTACCCATTCTCTTATTGTGATTATATATAGCAGACTCCCAGGTTCTAGGTAAGTGTCTATTGTTGTTGTAATATTATTATACTATTTGTACCTGACTAGATGCCAGGACAGATACCCTCAATTGGGTTCTTCGCTTGTTGTAGGTGGGACCTAGCATGCGCAATTATGATCGAAACTACGTCGTTAAAAGTCGGTATCATAGCCTAGGTTCACTGATCTCAGCTATATGTAGTCACTTTCTAGTAGAGTCCTGTGGATGGGTGCAGAGACATCTCTGCCTTTCCTCCAAGAGCTACGGGATATTTAGGAACCTTCCTGTGTTGTTAATTCTTGTTGTGCATGTTTTCGATGACCCTTTGATTTTTGAGAATCTAACATCATCCCTTTCGCAGATATGGTGCTTAGAGGACCTATTCTAGAACAGGGCCAGGGTTGGATCACGGGTAGAGCTATTTTGTCAATCCTAGATAGGAAGCAGACCCCCAAGCCCGAGGAGCAGATACCCAAGGCCCCAGCTCTATCGCAGCCAGAGGCATTAGCTATCCCAAAGTCTATTGTAGTTACACTAGAGGTACAGGCAGTCCTTGGATGGTTCCTAGCAAGCTTGGAGCCTTAGAGCAGGGTATGTGTCAGCTCCAACCCATCCCATTCAGGCACCAGTAAAGCCGATATTTCCAAAGTTACCAACCTAGCTGGAGGGAGCGGTACAGTTCCATGAGCAGTGATTGCTTGGATATTTCTTGAGATTAGCTCTGTCGAGTTTTACGGGAGCTCCAGCGAAGGATGCGCAGGCATTTATGGCTGCATTTATGGAGTGATTGTAGGCCCTGCGATTATTAGAGTCTTGAGGAGTTGGGTTTACTGCATATCAGCTTGATGGTACTACCAGACAGTGGTGGTAGACTCGCCAGGATACTAAACCAGTAGATGTTGCACCATTGACTTGTCCTTAGTTCATAAGGCTTTCATGACCAAATTTATGCCTAGGAGCTTTAGAGATCGTCACTGGGATTAGTTTGTATGACTTGAGCAGGGACAGATGATCGTATCCCAATATGAGATGAGGTTTTAAAAGAACTGTCGATATACCACTATTATTTTTCATTTTGAGGAAGAGAGGATTCATTACATTGTTTGAGGGTTGAGGCCCCAACTGAGGATGAGCACTAAAGCACTGTTGACTTCAGGCAGCTCATTTCTTGATAGTGTTGATCGTGTTCGCTCTCTAGAGAAGATTAGTCTTAAAGCCTGAGGGGGTAGCGACAAGCGGGCCAATCATGAGGGAGACTTCAGTGGCTCCCAGTTATGATTCAGAATGCCGGAGGATAAGTCTCCGAGGAGAGATCAACAAGGTCAGACTAGCTAAACATATCAGGTATCACTATAGGCTTTTAAGGAAGGTCATCAGGGCCTAGGTGCTTCCAAGAAGGGTGGTTCATCTTATCCCACCAGGTGCAAGCAGAAAAAGTGTGAGTCGACTTCTTCAGGGCTAGGGTTGGGATGTCTTCAGCAGGTATTCTGTGTTCTAGGGAAGCTAGATCGAGTCAGGTTGACCTTCACTAAAGAGATAGAGCTGTATTAGGTTATTTTTATTGCGGAGCACCGGATCATTGGCTTAGGGACTATCCAGGGTAGAGGGCAGCACTTACCGCCCCACAACTAGCTAGGTCAGCTCTTGCACCAGGTAGCAAGGGCAGAAGGCAGGATCGTGGTTGCTGGGATGATCAATAGAGAGACCAACAGGGTTATCAGCCAGGTACCAGAGAGTCTGTTAGGGGTGGTAGTGACGTTTCAGGGGGAGGCCGTCAAGGCCACATTAATGCTATACCAACACAGGTCTAGATTGAGGCTTTTGATGAGTCCTTCATAAGTATGATTATTGTATGTCAGCAGCCAACTTTAGCCTTGTTTGAACCCTGGTGATATATTGTTTTATGTTTCTATGCATTATGTTGCTCTCCAGGGTGTGACTCCCGAGACACTTTGTTCTTTAATTCGAGTGTCGACCCCAGTGGGGGATTCTCTTATGATAGATCCAATTTGTAGGGGTTATGTGATAACTCTGAAGGTTTTGATACTTTAGTTGACTTGATTTTTATCTTATTCCAATTGTGGATTGGTTGATCCCATATCATGTTGTGCTAGATTGTTATGACAAGTTCGCTACCTTGGTGATACGGGGGATGCACCCAGTTGTTTGGCAGGGATCCTTGAGTCGAGTTCCAATAAGTATTATATCATATGTTCAGACCCAGAGATTGATATCAGCAAGTGTTTAGCTTACTTAGCTCATATGCATGATTAGACAATTGAGACTCCTTCTGTGAAGTCTCTGTCAGTTGTATGCGAGTTTCCTGATGTGTTTTTGACAGATTTACCTAGTTGTCGCCTATGCGGGAGATTGATTTTGCTATTGAGGTTGAGCTAGGCACTAAGCCCAAATCAATTCCTCCATACCAGATGGCTCCTGCAGAGCTTAAGGAGCTTAGTTCTTACCTTCAAAAGTTGCTAGATTTGGGATTAATCCAACCTAGTGTTTCTCCCTAGGGGGCTCTTGTCTTATCTATGACAAAGAAAGATGACACTCTTTGGATGTGTATTGATTATCGGCAGCTGCCTAATGTTACGATGAAGAGCCATTATCCCCTGTCATGCATTAATGATCTATTTGACTAGTTGCAGGGGGCCTCAGTGTTTTCCAAGGTTGGTTTGAGATCAGAGTATCATCAGTTGAGGATCCAGGCAGAATATGTTCATAAGACTTTTCGGACTCGTTATGGGCATTATGAGTTCTTAGTCATGCCTTTTGGGCTTACGAATTCCCTACAACATTTATGGATGTTATGAAACAGGTATTTTGGTCACACCTGGATTCTTTTTTGTGGTGTTTATTGATGATATCCTTGTATAGTTGCAGAGTCAAAAGCAGCATGCCCAGCACCTCCGTATTGTGCTTTAGACACTCTACGATCAAGTGTGAGTTCTGGATTGAGTCTGTGACTTTCTTAGGTCATGTGTCGTCCGGTGTGAGTATTAGTGTTGATCCGGCTAAGGTTGAGGCCACTTGTAGCTGGCCTAGGCCTACTACAGTGACAAAGATTTAGAGTTTTTCTAGTTTGGCAGGGTATTACAAGCGTTTCATTGAGGGTTCTTCCACTATTACCGCTCCATTGTCTCGTTTGACTCACCAGAGTGGGCCTTTTGTATGGTCCGATAAGTGTGAGGCTCGCTTTCTCAAGGAATAGTGGATTATTGCTCCTATTCTGAACCTTCTATTTGAGGGAGAGAGTTTTTAGGCTAGGTTATGTATTAATCTAGCAGGGTATGTTATTGGTTATGCTTCTCGTCAATTACAGGCCCACGAGCAAAACTACCCCACTCACGACTTGGAGTTCACGGTGTTAGTGTTTGCGCTCATGATTTGGAGGCATTATTTATATGGTGCGCATTGTGATACATATACAGACCACCGTAGCCAATAGTACGTTATGACGCATTAGGACCTTAATTCCAACCTAAGATGGTGGAATGACTTATTAGCTGACTACGGTATTTCTATTTTATACCATCCCGGCAAGGAAAAGATGGTAACGGATGCCTTTAGTCGAAAGGCAGTGAGTATGGGCAGGCTAGCACACATGGTTGTTGAGGAGCGACTGTTGGCTTCGGACATTCAGTCCCTAGCAAACCAGTTGATCTGATTGGATATTATAGATTCTAGTCGAGTATCGGCCCTTGTTAGGGCTCGATCTTCATTAGTTGACATGATTCAGGCTCATCAGTTAAGGATGAGTTAGTAGTGGGCCTCCAAGACAGAGTATTACAGGGTATTGGGGGTCAGGCTATAGTTGATTCTGATGCGGTTCTCAGATTTGATTGTTGGTTGTGCATTCCTAGAGTGGGGTATTTGATATAGTATATTCTCAAGGAGGCACATGACTCTTAATATTATATTAACTCGGGTACAGGTAAGATATACCAAGATTTGAGATAGCATTACTGGTGCGATAGCATATGGAGAGACATTGCAGCCTATGTATCGTGCTGCCTTAGTTGCCAGCAGGTTAAGGTAGAGCATCAGCTGCCTGGTGGGACACTTCAGCCATTGCCCATTCCCGAGTGGAAATGGGAGCGGGTGACTATGGGCTTTGTTTTGGGGCTTCCTCATACTTCTAGGGGTTATTGTAGCATTTTGGGTTATGGTTGACTAGTTGGCAAAGTCCGCTAACTTCACTCCTGTCCATTCGACATTTAGTCATAAGCGGTTAGCTAGAATACATATTCAGGAGATAGACTATTGCATGGGGTGCCTATATTGATCATATCTAACTGAAGGTCATAGTTCACCTTAAGTTTCTAGACAGATTTTCAGTAAGAGTTTGGCAAACAGGTTGATTTGAGCATGACATTCCATCCCCAGACTGATGGGCAATTGAAGCGCACTATATAGGTTCTGGAAGACATGTTCCAGGTTTTTGTGTTACTGTTTTGAGGTCAGCGGTACCTATTTTTTCCGTTAGCTGAATTCTCTTATAGTAATAGCTATAACCGTAGCATTCATATGGCTCAGTTCGAGGCATTATATAGCCAACAATGTCATACTCTAGTAGGGTAGTTTGAGTGTTTTGGGTCGAGTCCATATAGTACAGATTTGTTCCACGATGCCCTAGCAAGGGCTATGGTCATACAAGATAGGTTGAGGATAGCTTAGTCAGCACCGGAGTTATGCTGACTGTAAATGCCGATTCTTCCAGTTTGAGGTTGGTGACCAAAAGTTTATGAGCATTTTGCCCCTGAAGGGGGTCATTAGGTTTGATAGGCGTGGTAAGTTGAGTCCTTGGTATATTAGTCCTTCTGAGATCTTGAGGCGAGTTGGGCTAGTTACTTATGAGTTAGCCCTGCCTGCAGCTTATACTGCTATGCACCCTATATTCCGTGTATCGATGATGCACCAGTATGTTCCCGATGAGTCTCATGTGCTGCAATATGACACGATTGAGATTGATAACCGTCTGACTTTCATTGAGGAGCCGGTTGCTATTTTAGTAAGTGATTCGAAGAGGTTGCTTTCTAGGGTCATACTAATGCTTAAAGTCCAGTGATGACACCGTCTGGTCGAGGAGACTACATGGGAGATGGAGGTAGATATGCGGGGGTAGCACCCTGGACAATTTGCATAATAAGGTATGCTTTCTACTTTGCTTTAGCAGATGACAGTCTTTAAGTGATGTATGTTGTGATGAACTTGTATTTCTTTTTAGTGTTTTTGTATTTTTTTTATTTTGTTTTGAGCTTTTGTATAGCGACTCGGGCTTAATATGACCTGTTGGGACTATTGGAATGGCTTTTGTGTGTTTTGGTTGACAATTGTGTATGTGTGAAGTTTAACGAGTAGCCGAAGCTGCTAAAATGAGTTTGCTCGAAAAACCCTTATAAACGGCCTTGGAATGGGATTCTCTTGGTTCAACTGGTTCTGAAATGGCCAATTTGTGCTAGGAGGGTAGTAGGTTCGAGAATGGAGAGTTCCAGTGTAATTTTGAGCCGAAAGTTACAGAATGGGTTCAACTGGACGCTAAAAGGGCATTTCAATAAAAACCCAGCTAAAGATGCTCAGAATAAAAAACTAATGGCGTGGTCATCTCCAAAATGACGAAAATGTTCTAAACTGACCTTTTGCCAATTGTTGGGGTCATCAAGTTGCATTTTGACCGGCTCAGTTCTGCGAACTAATATAGCAGAAAGGAAGTTGGTCATCCATAGGCTACTCTTTTGGGGATTTCGGCCGTACCATTGGATCAAGGTTATTGAAATCAGTGTGGTTACGCTATTTGTTTGCATAAAATGGACATACGGAGTCTCGGGAATGGACCAGAGAAGTTTTGAGCATTGCTAGAGCAACACCAAAGTAATTTACTCTCTACCTTCGCGAAGAGTTGTGCGTGATCGTGGAAGGCATGGAGGCCAGACCATTGCATCCATGGGTCATGCCAGCGTTTGCAGAGGGTAACCATCCCCAATCTCCGCCTTCGCAGAGAAGAGTTGAGGTCTATATGTATAAGGGCCAAACAAGCCTCATTTCTCCACTTCAATAACGCATCAACAACAACAACAACAACAACATTACCCCAATGCCTCAAAGGCTCCCGCCCATTGCGAGGTAAAGGGGGTCGGATGTACGCAGCCTGACCCCTATGTTTAAAAACATAGCACGACTGTCTTCAGATACTTCAATAACGCATCAAAAGCTCATTTTAGCTCTAATTTTGGTGATCCAAAGGTCCATTTGACTCGAAATTTTGTGATGAACATTGTGGGAATGTTGTATTCGGGAATTGGCATGTGTATTAAGGTAATTTTTCCATTTTTGCGGTTAACCTTTTTTGGTTTTTGTTGAAAATTTGGTACCTTGAATTTGTTTTCTAATCTTGTTGGAATTGAACAAAATATTTGCCTAAAGTATGCTACGTTCCGAGGGGAACAATATGGTTAGCTGGGTGTTGGCTGTAGTTTTAAATCAATTAGAATGTAGGCTTGGAAGGTTATGGAGGAGGTTTTCCTGATAGAAATTTTAAATCAGTTTTTGGACATTTTCTCGGCCTTCTAGGCTCGCTTTGGGACTTTTGTTATGAATTTGGGGTGTGGGCCCCACTTTCCCTGTTTTTGACCCATTTTGCCTAATTGCACCTGTTTCTTATACAACCAAATTGATTGTGTTGACATTATTAATTATATTGTAATAGCTGAGTAGCTTTGAGAGACTGTTAGGAAGGGAAAAGCATGACTATACTGACTCGAAGTTGAGGCGGCATTTTTCAGGTAGGCTAGGCTTTCCCTAGACCTTAGATTGAGTGGAGTTATATGTATGTTGAGCTAGAAATGTCTGTAAAATGCTAGTAGCTACTAATATTCATAGTGTTGTGACCATTGGATTGTAATTTACGTGGTTGGCTTTAAATATTAAATCCCAATGCATGTATGTATATCTATTGGTACTATTGTCTAGTACGGAGCCTTTGTAAGGATTGTCTGTGGGATGATGTTGTCGAAGGTACATATGCTGATCTGACAGCTATCTATGGGTATAATGCTTGATATTGATGTGACATGATGACTAGGAGTCTGGTCATTAATGTTTGCCATAATATGACTTGATTTCCGACATAAAGTTATCTTTTTTATCCTATTTGTTGTGGATGCTTGTGATATCGTTGTTGTTACTACATTTTTACCTTCATTTACCTGTGGAGAGCTAAATTCTAGGATGGTCTTTATTTGGCCCGATTCTACCCCTTTTTTTGAGGTCTATGCTCTTGTATGCTATCATGAGCTACTAGATTTGTGATCTTCTTACACGAGATTGAGGGTGGAGGTGAGAGATATGGTGGGATACAAGTTGAGAATATACATACGATTATTTCAAGTATGGAATGAGTCAATCACCCACTTTGGTATCTTATTGAACAAAAATGGCTACCTACGTTGACTCTTGGCATGTCACGACTTTTGACTTCTGGATATGGATACACTGGTTGAGTGAATGACTATTGATACCTCGTGTCCAGATAAAGCTTCCCATCATTGTCAGCACCAGTGGTGACGTCTAATAGTCTGACTCATGGGTGATGCTCCCTGCAGTCCATGTCTTGGTGATCGCAACTATAGGGCCAAGCATAGATGTTGTATCCCTGGACACAACACTGGCTAAGTTTTGGGTCGAGGACCCTGTTGATATTCTGTAGGGCTGTGCCATGTGATTTGCATTCCGATATCGAGACACTATTGATTTCTATATGGGAATCTTTCTCCCATGGGGGATATGTCCCACCATTAAATTTATGGTCAGACCTCTTGGCCCAAGCTAACTGCCCGAACAAATGCCAGGTCGAAAGACCTAGGGGTTAGAGTCCTCAGGTCGTGTGACACTATTTTTGATAGGTCAGGGACCTGGTTACTATTGTGATGTTGAGGACCCGATTATTTAGACATAGATCTACTTAACCTATCACACCCTGATTGTGCATGTGTGTACCTTCTTACTTATGGGGGCTTAGAGGGCGTTCAAGCTTTGATACTAGGGCCTTACACCCACATATAACCGACCCTCATCCTTATGATACAGAGAGCGGGGCTATATGATGATTTGGTGAGGGTTTCAGTGTTTTCCACCAGTTATTTTGTGCACAGGTGTACCACCTGGGCTTATGGGGGCCCGAGTGGCATACAACACTATGCTTTTGTTTCAGTGACCATTGTGAGATGAGTTCAGCCAGTTCGAAAAGATGGTGTGTTGTGCATTACCACAATTTGTTTCAGCTGATGGTGGGTAGTGCTTTGATGCTTTTACTTCTTTTATATACATTTGATCTTCCTTGTGCATTTATTTCACTCAGTCTGCTGATGATGCCTATTGAGTACCTTTTTCTAGTACTAACCTCTAATTCTGTATCTTCCCATGGTGCAGCTCCAGGTATCAGTCAGGAACTTTGACTCTCGGGGGACTTTGGGAGTGAGGAGACTTCTTTTTATACCTATCGGCAGTTTTGATACGTCACAGTCTCCTTCCTTTTGATAGCCATAGTTTGTTATCGTCTTTACCGATGTACAGTAGAATATGTATTTTGTAGGCTTTCCTCAAGTTGTGTGTGTGTATATATATATATGTTATGTTTCTGCCTATGTACCCGTACGCTTGTTGTGAATATGTACAACTGACTTCCAGGTTCTGGGTAGTTTTCTATTGTTATTGTGCTATGATTATACTGTTTGGACTTGACTAAATGTCAGGACATGTAAACTCAAGTTGGATTCTTAGCATGTTTATAGATGGGACATAGAAGGAACCATCATGACCAGAATCGAGTCGTGACAAGCACCGCGTTCGTGGCCCAAGGCCCACGTTTTTGTCACAGCCCAAGCCCAAGGCCTAGACGTGACACATGGAATGGGGAACCTAAAGGAACCCCCAAAAAGCCTGTTGCCTTATCAATCACACATCCTTGGTCGCAGAACCAAAATAATAATCAACAAGAGATATAAATAGGGAACATGGGACGAAGAGAAGTCTTTGATAACCATAAAACATTTAACAGTCAAGATCATAGCATAGTTACATCACTTGTTCCAACAACACCTCTACCATAGATGGGGCGGGGGGGCCAAGACACTTTCCTGGCTAACCCTCATAGTATCACGAGTTCAACATAGAACGATAACATAAGTATGAGTAGCATAGCTACTGTCCCCAGACTTGAGGAATCACCAAAGTTTATCTTCAAAGCATCGAACAAGCCATAAAGAGGATGATCTAAAGGTGCTCCGGTTCCTACATGGTAATATCATGTATGCATAAAGTATGGGTTAGTACGTTGGAATGTACTATCTATGTCGGATGTAATTAAACAAGAATCATAAGCCATGTATAGTCAAGATGCATAAGCATAGTCAATAAATAGCATAATATAAATATGGCATGCATGATCAATGCTTTGAGTAAAACATGCTTTTAAATCATAATCAATGAACATAATCTCAATAGGGAATATATATACTCAACCTTACACAAGCATGCGTAAGAATGGCTACGTAGTTACCCACTCACCTCACGGTATAGCCTTTTCGGAGAGTGTTGCCAATACCCCTACATTACGACATAGTCTTTTGAGTAGGTAGTATGAGATGCCTCGTACCTTAAGATATAATCCTTTCAGGAAAAGTCAAGATTGATCCTGCCTTACGGCATGGCCTCATCGATAGATGTCAGTAGGTATCCTTACCTTACCACGTAATATCATTGGTAAGAATATGGGGTGCACTTGACTTACAATACAATATCATCGGTAAGAGATATCCTACCTTACAACATATCATTTTTGGTAGGTTATCCCTACCTTACAACATGTCATTTTGGTAGGTTGTCCCTACCTTACGATATAATCTTTTAAGTAGGAACCATGAGTTACTCTACCTTACGGTATGCCCTTTTCGGTAGATTATCCCTGACTTACGATATAATCTTTTAAGTAGGAACTATGGGTTACTCTACCTTATGGTATGTCCTTTTCGGTAGATTATCCCTACCTTATGATATAATCTTTTAAGTAGGAATTATGGGTTACTCTACCTTATGGTATGGCCTTTTCGGTAGATTATCCCTACTTTACAATATAATTTTTTAGGTAGGAACTATGGGTTACTTTACCTTATGGTATGGCCTTTTCGGTAGATTATCCCTACCTTAAGATATAATCTTTTAGGTAGGAGTACATAATAAATCATCAAACTATCACATCAAAGGATCACACAAGGTGTGGCCAACTTGCAACACTAAAGATACTTTTCAAGAAATCAACGTATAAGTACAATCCCGTTAATCATTATACAGTTACTTAAATCATAACTCATGCAATAGACCATAAATAACTCAAGAAAACTAAGCCGAACATTTTATCAAACACTTGGTGGGTATGTAATGCTAGTATAAAATCATGCTATCCAAGAGTGAAATCATATAAAACATAAGGTAAATCAACCCACCAACACTTAGTAATACCCTCATGCAATATACATTGAAACGCTTCATTAAATCTCATAATATAATAAGATTTAAAGCTCGAAACATGCATAAATTGTCACACTTTTATGAAACCCCATAATAGTTCATAATCAATTCATAATAATAAATACCCATAGATAAATTAACTTGAAATCATGCATTTTACTCGAAAAGGAATATTGGGCACCATGGGTGAGAGACCCAATATTTGAAACCCACATACCTCAACTTTGGAGATTTCCTTGATGAAGATTTGAATGAGAACTTGAAGCTTGAATGAATTTCTTAAGATCCGAAAGTGATTTGGGACCCTTGGAATGGGTGAAATATTTGGGTAAGTGATGTGCTGTCAAAATACAGAATATTTGATGCCTAAAACAAGAGGTTTTTTGAGTTTTAATGCGACTTTTTATGGTTTTTATGTGTTTTTATGTTTTTCTTGCAGAAAAGTTGGGTTGCCCAAGCTACGAGTCGTAGGGAGTGTCATAGCAAGAATCAGAGACAAAAATTCAGAAATTTGCTAAGTGGAGGTCACCTCTACCATGCCATCCTACGAGTCGTAAGTTTCACTATGAATCGTATAGGTAGACTCATAGTAGGAATTAGAGAGCCAAAATATTGGACTAAAAATGGAAGGCCAAGACTACGAGAGTAACATACCAATCGTAGCTCAAGCAATGACTCGTACCTATGGGTCATACCAGTTTAGTGCAAGATGCCAAGAACGTCATACGAGACCCAGACTACAACTCGTAAGTCATCCTATGAGTTGTACCTGTGAGACTTATCAACTGCCAGATCTCTTTTCTGTGTAAATTCTAGAGTTATTTTGCAAATACTATATATAGTTTAAGTTAGGGTTTTAGAAGGGAGTTCGACCAAGAGACATTTGAGAATCATATTTTGAATCTTTTCTTAGTTTTTTAGATTGGTTTATTGTTCTCTCTTGGGAAACCCATTTTTTGGGATTGGAAATAATGCCTTATACTCATTGTTGATCAATCAAGCTTGTGGGTTTGCAACTTATGGTGCCTACTTTCTTCATTGTTGTTGGTAAAACTCTCATTTATGTCTTGTATGTGCATTTTTGCTTGTTTTGCCTTAGCCATGAGTAGCTAAGCACCCACAACTTGGGGTTGTGGGAACCATGGGTAGTTGACTTGAGATGACCTAGGTTTATTGCATTTCTATGATTGGGGTTTTGCATGTATTGTCTATTTCCCTTCATTATGATTGTTGTTTGGTGGTGGCCAATACTAAACCCCGCCTACTATCACGATCCTGACCAATGTAGTGACGAATAGGAAAATGGAAGTAGATGACAGGATTTGATTGATGTCTTCTCATCTAATCAACCAAACTATACAAAAGGTAGGTTAACTGGGACAAATGGTAACGGTTAGTTTTCACGCTATAATTGTCAATCAAGCGCCATGGTCAAATTCGACCTTCACCTTCACAAGAGGGCTAGAAGAACCTAAGTTACTATCCTGCATGCTAATCTTTAATTGTGGTTATGTTACCTAGTGTAATCGAGTCAATGAACCATGGGGAACAGAATTCCCAAGTTGTCCCTAAAATTGAGTGTCTTCCCGCATAGTAGTATAGTCATAAATTTACTTTTTTTTTTAATCACAACCCGCCCCTCCTCCATTTAGAGATTTTAGTTGTTGATGCTTCAAATGATTAGTATTGAAATCTTGTAGTCAAGCACTATATTCCCTGTGTATTCAACCCTAACCTTCGGTTAAGTTAATTGTTGACAACGACCGCTTTCTTTATTGGAGTGTGACATCAGAACTTTTCAAAAAATTATGGTGTTGTTGCCAGGGAATATGACTAGGATTTGATTTGATTTTACTATTAGTTAGTTCTAGTGTTGATTTGTGAACTCTCCTATATTTTACTTTTACTGTTTGTTTTTGTAGTTGATTTTAGGTGCAGGTTGGCTGGCACTATGACTGAACAAAAGTTCTACATTGCAAATGACTTGTTGGAAACTTTGCGAAGGTTCACTCTATTTTATGGGTAAGAGTTCGAAGATCCCCAAATCCATGTAAAGAATTTCACTCAAATGTTGACGGGGGTCCTTGGGACAAGACGTCCTGCTTGGGAGGCCATGGCTCTTCAGGTTTTCCCCTGACTCTCCAGAGTGAAGCTGCGGAATGGTGGTCAATTCTCCCACACAATGTTTTCTCTAACTGGGGGAAATACAGAGAGTCTTTCTCATGAACTTCCATAAGAAGTCCAACAAGCAAAAGTTGTAGAACAACATCTATAATTTTAAAAGAGTGCCAGGAGAACCTTTGGTAATGGCTTGGGAAAGGTACAAGCAGTGCTTGGCAGCAAATCACAACTATGGTCTTACTGATGATAAATTGGCGGCTAACTTCTACCGAGCATCAACCTCTGAGAAATAAGGGAAGGCTGGCGCATTGTTTGGATAGGACTGTTGGGAGTTCGTAAGATGACGATTTAATGAGATCACTAAGAGTATGAACAAGCTATTTGTAGTTGCCCAAGTCTACCAACCCCTTCAAGGGCAATTCAGACCATCTACTGGTGTATCTATGAGAGCCTCAAGTAAACCTAAAAGTGAAAATGTTGCACATTGGACGAGATTACTATACTAGCATTATAGCACTGATAAGCTGACCCAGATTGAGCATATGCTTGAATAAGTCCTGCTCAAGGCAAATGAGCAAGATGACATTATGCGAGAGATAAAGTTTGATGTCCTCAACTATAACTACAAAGTGGAACAACAAACTGTATCAATGCAGAGTCTTGGTGTTAGGATGGAGCAACTTGCTGAGCAACTAGATGCAGCGCAAGATGAACAAAGGAAGAGTAAAAGGAGCGACGATGGTACTCATGGAGAAGTCTGATTATCCGTGATGGCATAGTCGAGCCAAATTGTTAAACAAGGCGCTTCTTGGGAGGCAACCCAAGAATCTTTTGTGTTTACATTTATCTTGAGACATTTTCATTTGTGTAGCCTATTTGGTGGGAGTTAATATTTTTTTGAGACTGCTAAGACTTTAAACGAGTTGTATCAACTTGCATAATAGTGGATCTTACGTATTTGGGTGCAGTAACAAAATAGTAACTGAAGAGTGGAGAAACTAATGCTTAAAACTACATATACGAGCAGGGCTACGAGTCGTAAGCGGGGTTCGTAGTATCCAGGTATGAAATCAAAATTTCCAAAGTATTCAGTTTTCCACGAGATCGGGACCTATGCGACATATGATGCCCTATGACTCGTAGTCAAGGTCTCGTAGATTGATCTGCAGAATTTTAAAAGGTGCACCATTTGAATATTAAAAGACTAACATCTTTTGGCTTTTTATGTCCCTTCATGAAGTGTTTCATTTAACTTTATAACTCCCCCGATCATCCCTTTTCACTATTTCATTCATCCCCTAAATTATTCACCCACTAACATTCCCTAGTAAGTGAATTTCGCACCAAGAACTCGACCTGCTTTCTTGTCTTCTCATCGTTCATTCATCCATTCATCTGGTAAGTTCTCGTGGTTAATTTTGGTTTATCTCCTAAATAGTCTTGTCTTATGGATGTCTAATGAATACCTTATGATCATGATTAGCAAAACTATGTGATGGTGATTGTGGAAGGTGGAAAACCATTTTGCATAACTGTTATGTCTCTATAACAGGTCGAATCTTGAATTCTCTCTTTGTTGGGTGACCTTGATGTCTGATATTATGGCCATGTGCTTTGTTGCGTATTTTTTGGCTCATTATCTTGTGAAAATTATGTGGGGTTTAAATTGCTAGGTTGGGGGTTTTATAGTTATTTTTATGGTAAACTACGTATGTGTATCCCCTTGAATACGCGTTGATGTTTTCACTAGTTGAAGCGCTTTGATCAGATAAGGGAAAATTCATGCTTTGTCTTGAGATGATTGTTAAAGATGAGTGTTTAGGTTGGGTGTTGTGTCACCCATGCTTTTGTTTGTATAACCCCTGGTGCTTTCTGGTTAGTTGTTGGTCTTTGTGGAAGGGTTGAAGGCCTCCTGGGTACTCTCTGTTCTCCACTACGAGGACCCACTAAGAGTCGTAGTGGCCTTTTGTAGTAAGCAATAGTCACCTAGGATGCCTTAACATTTTCCATGTGAGATTCACCTACAACTTGTAGCACTTGTTATGAGTCGTAGTGGTGGTTTCGTGGCCTTGATCTGAACTCTCAAGATATCTCTGAAATTAGATACGATCTCGACCTACGACTTGTAGGACACCCTACGAGTCGTATCTGCATTTCGTAGCTAATTCAAGAATCCATTTCCCTTAGATACCTAAGTACTACGAGGCTTCCATACGATACCTCCACCTCGTATCTGCAACCCTACATCTGGTTCAGTCATTTTACTTAAGAAATTTTATTGTTTGATGTTTGATTGTTTTATGTGTATCTTGTTGGTACAAAACACCATGGAACTTATGCTTTGGTTTGTGATGGTTTTCAGAGATAATGTCACCAAGAGGATGAAGAGTTGTTTCCCTAACCCAAGGACACCAACTAAGGGATGAAACATATGATGAAGATCAATCCGTTGAGGAGAGAAACGTGCAACTTGACCCCGAAGCCAACGTACCTTTAACCAGATCACAAACAATGATACCAATGGAAGTAGTTAGCCTCTCCCAGTCTAGAGCGGAGGGTGAAGAGGAAGGGTAAGATGATGCCTCACTTTATGAGTCTGGTTCCCTTGAGGTGTCTCAGGCTCAGTATGAGGATACTGCTCCCCTATAGCCTGCTGATTCTACTTACACTGTCACCTCCACGGACCCCCAAAACAGGAGATAGTGTCTCCCAGGGATGAAAGAGATTCATGAAAATGGACTAAAGCTGAAAAGCCAAGGGAGGCCAGTGAGGAGATTCCACGATGAAGCTGGGTTGATAGATTCAGGACTAAGCAGTGTACCAGGGTTAGAGGCTGAAATTGAGCGGCATGGGCTTGGTTTGTTGTCATAGGCATTTGGGAAGTATGCCCCGTATGTAGTTAGGGAGTTCTATGCCTCCTACTATGCTGCTATTCACAGATATTTGCCAACGCTCAAGAAGCCCATTGAGCAGCCACGATTGTGTGAAGTCTAGTTAGAGGGGAGGTTGTTGATATCTCAGAAGAAACCATCCGAAGAGTGCCATTCGGGCCAAACTACATAGTGTGATATTCCAGTGCAGAGTATGATCATAGCACTGCAGAAATGACAAACGCAGTGAATCTGAAAGACGTCGGGCTGAGAACACAAGTAGATATCAAGTTAAATCTGTGAGGAAGGTGTCGAGCCAACAGGGGTTACGAACCACATGGAGCATGATTTGAAGGCTCATCTCTCATTTAGGGAAAAATTTTGGTGGTCCATTATTCACTGGCGCATCAGACCCACTTTCACGGATAATGTGATCACATTGGAGAGAGCAGTGTTGTTGGTTAGCATTTTGTTGGGGTATAAAATTTACTGGGCTTGGGTTATGGTAGAATAGATACATGAGTCAGCAGTCCGCACTCAGCAGGCATTGCCATTTCCCGTTCTGATACACAAGTTATGCAAAGAGGCAGGGGCGTCGTTCTCTCAACTTGGACCATCATGTATAGGCATTGCATATGATGGATCCTAGCCTAATCAAGGCAGATGAGCACCCCGTAGCCCTATAGAGAGCAGTTCTTCCTCCTATCCTAGAGTCATTTCCAGTAGAGACCCAAACGTAGGGATCGACTCCAACTACTAAAAAACCCACGCCAGCTGTGGAGATCGAGTCCAGACCATCCTCCAGTACTTCGGCACCAGCAGCAGCTTCATTACAAGTTAATCATCTTACTTATATTGTTGCTTTTTAGACTTTATTATGTAGGGTGGTTACGGAAAAGTCCAAACTATAGGCTCTATCTGTACGTGTCAGAGCTTGGGTTGGCAAGATAGTTCGAGACTCCGAGGAGAAGATGAAGGCATTCACCCACGCATTGGTAGATGAGAGAGACAGAGAGGTGGATGCTCAAGTTGATTTATTTGAGGTGATGGTCCAGCGAAGACTTGAGGGAGCTTGGCCTGCTGACACAAGCACTATGACAGACGAGTTGGCCAAGTTTAAGGCCGAATATTACAGATGTTTTTTCGCAGCTCCTGTTTCAACCCTTGAGGTGGCACTAGTGGATGATGAGGCATTTTGAGTGGCTAGCCGACCGTTCGTACGTCCATAGGAAGAGGCCCCTTGATTAGGATGATCTAGAGTTAACCCAGAAAAGGCCAAGACTTGAAGAAGAGCCCATACCAGAGGAGGTAGTGCAGGAGTCACTACTGATGGCAGTTATTTTAGATAAATCGTAAGCAGCACACCTAACTTGGAGAGACTAGCTCAGGTACAGCTAGGGCCAGATTTCTGAGAGGGAGGATGTGACATAGACCCTGCTGACCAGCTAGAGACTAGTTTTTGGATGCACCATGATGTTTGGCCATTTTACCCTAGTTCTTACATTTTCTTTATGGATATTTTGTCCTGCTGTTAGACAATTTTTATCTTTGTGTTAGTTTTGGATGTTAGTTTTGGATAATTTTTGTTACTTTTGTTTTGGATATTAGTTTTTAAATGCTGGTTTTTTATGTATATTTATCTATGTTTTGTTTATGTATTTTCGTATTTTACGTGTTTTTACTTTGAGGACAAAGTATCCTATTTTGGGGGGGTGTGGGAAGTTATGGATTAAGGTGAAGTTTGAGTAGCCTCGAGTCCATAACTTCCCCCATTTTTGATCCCTAAGTTTTCTTGTTGTGTTTCTTTTTCCTTGTGCATGTTTACTTTTCTGTTGAACCGACATGTTTAGGTAGTGTAAATAATGTGTAAATTAATAGTATTGTTATCTATTGGCATATACATAATTTTTAGATGCATTTTAAAATTCTGATGAAAAATTGGGTACCCTCAAAATTTTTGAGGTTGTGGTTGTTGATGCATTCATACATTTTTTAGTATCTGGGAATGTTTGTTCTGTTACTGTGAAGTAAGCTGAGACTAAAAGCATGACCTGTGAGTCTATACTTGATTGTGGATGCAATTGTCATGTGCTTTGTGAGCTTATTTTGCTGCATTCATGCATCTTGTATGGACCCAGAACATGCCTTCTTACTCTAAGATTGGTTTAGTGATGTGGTTGATATAGAAAGGATCTTAGGCCTTTGTTCTTTGAGAGAACCCACTTTTAGCCTAAATGACCCATCAAATGAGTGAGTGAATCCCCTGTTCCAAAATTTTGAGCTTCTCATGTACTCATTGTTTCTTGACAATCTGCTGACTTAACATTATTTTATGAAATACCTTGATATTGGCCCTGATCTATCCTTGAACATGTGAAACGTTGATTTAGGCCAAAGGCCTAAGTTGAGGGTCGCTATAGTTGGTGGCCCTAGTTTGAGGCATAGATATTTTGTACTTCGCCCAAGGCTAAAAGCCTAGGTTGAGGGAGACCCTTATTGAGGTAAAGTAAAAATAATAAGGTGGTTAGTTAGGAAATCGAGAAAGAAATGAAAAAGCATGAACCGAGTGAAGAAAAAGAAAAGAAAAGTGCCTTGAGTTGAGAAAAGGTAGAAAAAATTAGTTTGAAATTGGGGTACAACTGAAAAAGAGAAAGAGAACACTTGAGAAAAGTTCAAAACGGGAGAATAAGGGTGGATTAATTAAAGGGGATGGACAATGAAAGCAAAAAGTATTGGTAAACATGGTTCAAGGATAACTTTTAGTCAATACTTTTCCAAAGTACAATACCAAAGCACCCTGAACCTATGTTACAAGCCTATAAGTCCTAAAGTCATCCAACTCCACTTTATCACCAAGCCAGAAGATGAGTATAGAGTCAAGCCTATGGTGTTAGTCAGTATGTATTGAATTTCAATTGTGAGAGTGAGAGTCCCTGAGTTCTAAATGTTTTTGAGTGAGTATGAGGGACTTCTTTCCAGTGAGAGCATTTGTGCTACTTGATTAGCATAAGACTATACCAGGATTGTGGACGGTTGATGCTCCTTAGCTTGTCATAGTTGGATTGCTAGGTATCTCATTATGTTCTTGTTTGCTTAATAACTTTGCAATCCTATTTTGCAAATAGTGGTTAGGTACCTGAATCAAAGGAGTTGTGGTATTGCCATTGTTATAGCTCCTATGAATTTCTCTTTGTCTGCATAAATCGAATCGTCGCTTGAGGACAAGCAACAATTCTAAGTTGAGGGTGTTTATGTGTTGTCAAAATACCACACATTTGATGCCTAAAACAAGGGATTTTGTGAGTTCTTGATGCGACTTTTTATGATTTTTATGTGTTTTTGTGTTTTTCTTGCTAGAAAAGCTAGTTTGGCATGATTTTGAAGAAACGTTGTAGATTTTGCTAAAACTTAGAACATATTTTTGCTGAAACTTAGAACATATGAGCACACTTACGAGTCATAGCACAAGCTACGAGTCGTAGGGAGTGTCGTAGAAAGAATTAGAGACCAAAAATTCAAAAATCTACTAAGTGGAGATCACCCCTACGAGGCCATCCTATAAGTCGTAAGTTTCACTATGACTCATATAGGTGGACTCGCAGCAGGAATCAGAAAACCAAAGTGATGGACCAAAAACTAAAGACCAAGACTATGAGAGAAACATATGAGTCAAAGATCAAGCAACGACTTGTACCTATGGGCCGTACCAGTTTCGTCCAAGATGCCAAGAACCTGATACAAGGCCCAGTTTATGACTCGTAAGATGACCTATGAGTCGTACCTATGAGACTTATCAGCTGTTAGCTGTCTTTTCTGTGTAAATTCTAGGTTTATTTTGTAAATACTATATATAGTTTAAGTTAGGGTTCTAGAAGGGAGTTCGACTAGGAGACACTTGAGAATCATCTTTTGAATCTTTTCTAAGTTTTTTAGATTAGTCTATTGTTCTCTCTTGGGAAACAATACTCATTGTTGATCAATCAAACTTGTGGATTTGCAACTTGTGGAGCCTACTTTCTTCATTGTTATTGGTAACACTCTCTTTTATTCTTGTATGTGCGTTTTTGCTTACTATACCCTAGCCATGAGTAGCTAAGCACCCACAACTTGGGTTGTGAGAACCATGGGTAGTTAACTTGAGATGACCTAGGTTTATTGCATTTATGTTTGGAGTTTTGCATGTATTGTCTATTTTCCTTCATTATGATTGTTGTTTGATGGGGGCCAACACCAAACCCTGCCTACTATCACGATCCCGCCAAGGTAGTGACGAATAAGAAAAGTAAAGTAGATGACAGGATTCGATTGATGTCTTCTCATCTAATAAACCGAACTGACAAATGGGAGGTTGACTGGGACAAGTGGTAACGGTTAGTTGGCACACCATAGTTGCCGACCAAGCGCCATGGTGAAATTTGACCTTCACCTTCACAAGAGGGCTGGAAGAACCTAAGTTACCATCCTGCATGCTAATCTTCAATTGTGGCTATGTTGCTTGGGGTAATCGAGTCAACGAAGCATGGGGAACATAATTCCCAAGTTGTCCCTAAAATTGAGTGTTTTCCCTCGTAGTAGTATAGTCGTAATTTTACTTTTGTTTTTGAATCACAACTCCCCACCCCCATTTAGAGAATTTAGTGTTTGATGCTTGAAATGATTAGTAGTGAAATATTGTAGTCAAGCCCCGTATTTCATGTGGATTCGACCCTAACCTTCAGTTAGGTTAATTGTTGACGACGACCGCTTTCTTATTGAAGCGTGAACATCAGACCTTGTCAATAAGTGTTAAAGAGGTTTTGGGGAATGTATTGAATGCATCTTTGTCCCTACCTTATGATAGCATCTTTGTCCGAGGACTATTAACAACCTAGTGTTCTGATAGCATCTTTGTCCCTACCTTATGATATAATCTTTCAAGTTGGAACCATTAGTTACTCTACCTTATGATATTCCCCTTTTTGTAGATTATCCCTACCGTATGGTATAATCTTTTAAGTAGGAACAATGGGTTACTCTACCTTACGGTATGGCCTTTTAGGTAGATTATCTCTACCTTATGATATAATCTTTTAGGTAGGAGTACATAGTAGCTCATCAAAACATCACATCAAAGAATCACACAAGGTGTGATCTTGCAACACTACAGATATTGTTCAAGAAATAAACATATAAATACAAACCCTTAATCATTATAAAGTTACTTAAATCATAAATCACGCAATAGATCATCAATAACTAAAGAACCCTAAACCACACAATTATCAAACACTTGGATGGTGTGTAATGCTAGTGTAAACTCATGTAATCCAAGAGTAAAATCATGTGAGAAAACTTAAGGTAAATCAACCCACCAATACTTGGTAATACCTCATGTAATAAACATTGAAACCCTTCATTAAATTTCATGATAGAACATCGATTCAATGCTCAAAGCATGCATAAACAGTCACACTTTTGTGAAAGCCCATCATAGTTCATAATTAATTCATAATAAGAAATACCCATAGATAAATAAACTTGAAATCATGCAATTTATTCAAAAAGGAATGTTGGGCACCTTGGGTGAAAGGCCCCAAAGGTTTAAACCCACATACCTCAACTTTGGGTATTTCCTTGATGAAGATTTATATGAGAACTTGAAGCTTGAAAGAATTCCTTCAAATCTGGAAGTGAGTTTGGGATAATTGAAATAGGTGAAATATTTGGCTAAGTGTCAGAGAGGGTTATGCATAATATCTTAAATGATATGGGGTTGAAAAATGACTAAGTATAGGTGCTTTTACGCATAAGAAAGCTTAGGCCCAAGACCCCATGGCCTTGGATAGGAAGAAAAAAAGTGGCAACAAATAACACTGGTCCGTGCACTTGCCGCGTTGTGCTAGTGGCGCGGACCTTCACTAGTTTTGTAAATTTTTGGAAATCAAAATTTTGCTACGATTGCTGTAAAATCAGGGTTATACCCATCTCCCACTCAATTTTACCCCCGATCACGAATATGAAGTCAAATTTCTAATATCACGAACAGATTTTAAGATATGTGGAAATTATGATTATAGAAATTTCTGAGACACACTTTCAGGTATTTTTTGGGGTCATTTAGTTTCTAAAGGCCAAATGTCAGGGCGGTGCATAGCCTATAAAATGCTATCGTCAACAGCCCTTTGGACTTCCTCAAAGCACAAAATTGAGCTCTGTAACTCCATTTTTAGTGATTCAAAATGCTGCATGACATGGATATTTTCAGGGAACATTGTGGAGATGTTAGATATTGATTTTGGTGCATGACATGAGGAAAATACATTGTTTTACCTTATTATATTCTCAAAACTTGTGAAAACTTTACATTGTGACATCTCAGTCGATTCTCAAAAGAATTAAGTAAAATTTGGGTCTATATTGTTCTATTTTCCAATAGGAACATTGTGGTATGTTTGGATTCTCATAATTTTGTTGTTTTTCAACAAACTTTGACCGAGAAAGTTTTGTAAAAAAAATTTTCGGTAAAGAATGTAACTTTATTTTTGAGTTGCTTCTTTACATTCTGTGATCAGTTTTGGGATCAATTTCTGTGTGTATACTCAAGGTGATGTGGAGATCATTTTATGGGGATTTATTCAGGATTTTTGGTATGGGCTCTACTTTTCCCCTTTTTAGGCACAATTGATATAATTTCTTACATTGTTTGAGATGTTACAGCTAAATGGACCATACTAATACTGTGATTCATATTTTGATAGTTGAGTAGAGCCTTGAGGCTAACAGGAAGAGAAAGCTCGAGTTGCCTAACTAGGAGCGCGAGGAACCACCTTCCATGTTTGCTAGGTTTCTCTAAACTATAGGTTGAGTGGAAGTATGTTGTTTATGGATTGGGTTGAAGAGTATATGTTATGAGGGACTAGTTATGCTTTGTATGAGTAGTACCTAGTCACTATATGGGTTGTAACTATATTATTAGCGGAGTTTTGACACTGTTGTGGTACGCAAAGACCTAGCAAGGGTCGGATATATGGTAATGCCTTGCGACATGTATATATTCTGACTTAACTCTTGTTTATGTGGATGTGTAGCCTAATGTTGCTAGAATATGCTGGCTATTAGGCTGTTTGTTAATGGTATGTCTTCTTGTCGATTAATTCTGGTATAAATATTATTCTGTTGGACTTGGTTATTCTAGACAGTGATGATATGTTTGTAACCATTCATGTTTACTCTTGTTACTTTTAGCTTTATAGATTGTAGTACAGTCACCTGGTTGAACATGACTCTGTACTACTTTATGACTTATATGCATCGGTATATAATCGTTATCCGTTAAGCAATTGATATACTGTCTGGTATCTGAGTAAACCCCCTGCATTCTAGGAACTATTGTGATTCTGTTGCTTGCTGTGTCTTGTAGCTCTTGATAAAATATATGATATACCTATGTAAACAACTATTGAGATAGTTACAACTATTATGCTTTCTTAATCCTTGGGATACATTTTACGGTTTGAGAAATCAGGTAGAAATGCTTTTGGTTAGGCCTTATGATTGTTAATAGGAGATATGGTACTCTAGAATGACTGATGGCTATGAATGAGAAAATAACAATGCTACAGAGATGTAGCTATATACTACGGGCTTCCTTAGGTTATCTAGGATTTAGATGCTATCTATATGGGTTAGTCCTAGGGACTGGTACCTTGTTCTTGAGAAGGGCACATTACTAGTGAGTAAGCACCTAATTGCCATGGAAGGTATTATTCATTATAGCCAGGTTCTGATATTTTCTAGTTAGGTGACATACCTCTGATTCTCTGTTCTCCTAGGGCCTTAGCCTAGTATTAAACCAACGCTACCTTAAATGTACTATGCATAGATCCATGTAGTTGCTATATATATTGGGGGGTTCGATGCCCCATGTGACTATTACGGGTTTGAGGAGTCATTTGACTACTAGGGGTTCAAGTGATTGATTGTCAGACCATCTGGCCCTAGTTGACTTCTCCGGGCTAGAGACTAGGTCAGGAGGTGAAGTGGTTTAAAGCCTTATTGATTGTTAGGGGTTCGAGGCCTCCTTCTACCATTAGGGGTTCGAGGCCTCAATTGTTTTTCAGGGGTTCGAGGCCCAAAATTCTACGGACTCATAGATCCATACACCTATATTCACCCTAAGTTTGTGTGGTTTTACCCTCTAGGATTATTGGGGCTCAAGGGCTATACTGGCAGATATATTACGGCTTTACACAAACATACAGACTAATACCTTGACTATGTGATACTGAGAGATTGAGTTCCATTGTATTCTATTAGTTGGGTTATTATATGTTACTTGATTCAAGATGTTGGGACATGATGAGGTTACTGTGGAACTTATTGTAGGCTAGGTTTCGATTAGCTAATATTACTGTAGTTCTCTACATTTGAGAATTCTACAAATTTACAATATTTCACTCAGTTGGTCGATGATGCCTACTATGTTCCTTTTTTTGGTACTCACCCTTATTTGTTTTTGCATCTTCCCATGGTGTAGGTCCATGTTCTGGCAGCAGTCGCTAATCGCTGGGGTTCGTGAGTCTTTCAGGAGACACTTGGTGAGCAACGACAACTTTAGACACTCCGCAATATCCTTTCTTTTTTATCGCCCTCTTTTTTATCAAGACATTGGCCTTGTATCGTGTTGGGATTTCTAATATAGGTGTGCTCCTAGTTATTTATATTATGGATATTTTATATATGTACATGCGTGCGTGTTTTTGTCTAATTTAACTCTGTGCAATTGTGTTCCATTTCTTTTGTAGATTATGTAAGTTTATTCAGTTATTACCATATTTTGGACTAGTATTTTAGGAAAGGTACCCTGGGATTGGGTAATTGGCTTTCCTATAGGTGGTATCTAACAGGCACCAACATAAACAAAATCGAGTCATGACAAGTTATGTCAAAGCCTAAGGTTCACTACTCTCATCCTTACACTAAAGAGTCCACCGAGGACACATCAATGATTGGCACTTCTGGTGTACATGAGCCGGAGCGCGTGAGGCTGATGATTGACTTGGAGAGAGAATTGCATGATGTACACATTGATGCCTCCATGGCCACGTTTTCAGCTCTACCACCATAACCACAATAAGATTGATCATGTTCAGGGGGATCCTATTTCTCAGCATGTTGAAGGGGATCCTACTTCTCTCTCCCTCTGTATTATGCTTGATTGATGTTTTTCTTGCCCATTGAGGACAATGTTCTCCTATTAGGACGGCTTGCGCTATTGAAGTCCCAATATTTCTTGATGAATGTGATGACTAATTATTTTTTCTTTTGATATTTATGAGTTGGATGAGCCATTACGTTCTTTAGTTTTTGTGGATGGCAATCTGAGGTAGTTTCTTAAGTTTGGTTTGTAAATATTCTTTTCTTTTAGGTTGTAATCGATAAGTACTTCTTTTAATTTGTATTTTTTTTTATTTTGATGGATGAATGTTTTTGAATGATGTCCTTGATATTTGTGGCAAACCTCATGCATATGTGAAAAGCCATTCAAATACATTTATCGTGTCTCTAGTCCTTAGCAATCAGAGTATTGATTATCCATATCTTTGATTTAGATGGTGCCATGTACAAGGATCATGTATTAACTCACCAATTAGTCTTTCTTTAAAAGAATCAATTTATGAATGTTGAGCTTTGATATACGATGATCGTAAATTGTGACTGTGTGTTTCTATGATGATCGTAAATTGTAAATTGTGAGTACGAATCTATTTTACTAATGTGTGCTAGGAATTTGTCAAAAGGTATTCAGCAACACCTAAAACTTTCCTAGTTATTTTTTAAGGAGTGATTTCGTTGATTCCAGATTAGGAGAGGACCTTAGACCTTATTTAGTTTCTTTTAAGTGCACCTTGACCATGTAATACTCCAATGACATCGAATTAATCCCTTAGTGAACCCTTTTTTAGCCTTGTTCCTTTCTTTGGCAGCCATGAAGCCTTGATGTATTTTGAAAGAAAATCCCTTCTTGTGCCTTAACATTACCTCCTTAAGCTTAAGTGAGTAAAAGTAGTGGCCAAAGACAAAAGTTAGGGGTGTTGGTAGAAGAGGGGTTTCTCCCATGCAAAAGTTGAGGAAGAAAAAGAAAGAGAAAGAAAGGAGAGGAGTCCTTGAATGATGAGAAAAATGAAGAAGATCCAAAAAGTTGAAAAATGATGAACAGAAAAGAATTTGCTTGAAAAACAAGACCCCTCCCCCCCCCTCCCAAAATATGTGAAGAATTGTTTGCAAAGGGGACAACTAGGATTGAAAATCAGAAGTAATCAACGGGGATGTCAATTAGAGAAGAAAAAGAAATTGTATCAAAGGAATCATGAACATGAGAAGCAAGTGAAGAGTTCATAGAGGAATGAGCCACTATTATCCATTTGCTATCCTACCCGTCCTTAGCCCTACATTACAACCCAAATAAAGTGATTTGGGATCCAAGTCCAAATGAAATTGAGTGAACTCCAATTGATAATAAGGACAATTCTATGGGCTAATGTTTACGTGTCATTTCTCATTTGGGAGAATGAATGTTGATGAGATCTCTGTAAATTGTGTCCTATTCTTGTGCGTATACAGTCATCTATGGTGTGAGGGAAAATGGTGTTGCTTTTAAGCAGTGATTAACAACCACATGATTAATTGTGAGGAGAGCCATGTCTTAAGCACTCTTTAGTCACCTCGTGAGGATTAAAAATTGTGTAAGTGGTTTGTGAAAGCGTCGAGAATGGACAACAAAGGTGGAATTTCATGTATTGCTCCTAGTAGCCCTGTTTGAAAGCTTTGAGTTGGACAAACTAGTATTTGACTTGCTTGAGGGAAAGCAAAATTTGGTGGTTTTGATCATTCCATATCTTTAAGTCATTTGGGGCTTAGAATGTAGAGAAACATTGTCCTCAATGTTCTATTATTCTTCATATATTGATTAAAATGTTTGTTTTATGATAGGAATAAGGATAAAAGTGCATAAGTAGACAATACTCAACAAAACATGGGAAAGGAGAAAAAAAATGCCAAAAGGCGGTCAGAAGATACGTCGTTGAAACATTCGGTGGATTGCCGAAGGGCTACTAAGACAGCCTAATATTGTAGTATTTAAGACACTAAGCTCATGACAAAGAACTATGGTAGGTTGATGTTCGATGGATCACTGAACATAATGCCAAGTTTGTAATGACCCAACCTAGGGACCTAGTCATGACACGGTGAATGAGATCCCCGGAGGCACCTCACCCAAGGCATCGAAGCATCTTAAGCATTCATAGGTAATAAATAGAAACATGTTGCGAAAAATCGTTAGGGAAAGGGGGCTTGGGGCCATCTTTTGCAATGGAGAAACATTAAAAAGCAGATAACTTCGAAAATATCATTTTCCCATAACCATAACATTAATACATACGAATAAACCCGGTAAGCTCGATTTCTATCAAATAGAAAGAACATCCAATATAGACAACATAGAAAGTAAATGCACCAAAAGGGACATAAATACACTCTCTAAAACAATATACATAAGAAGTAGAAAAAATGTGGAGTGCCAAACTTTGAGATCACCACAACAAAAGGTAGTCTCAAATGCCAACTACTAGCCATCACCAGGTGGAGGAGTAAATGTCCCCATGGTTAAATCATGCAGGCAAATATGTATTAGTATATTGGAATGTACTAAGTACTTGACATGCATTGCACGAATGAAACTGTGATGCCATCATAACTAAACATATCATATAGGTATACATATGGTTAATGATAAAACGACCCCAAAAAGTTCATGAAAATGTGCCTCAGACATGCCCGGAATCATAATTTTCATATATCTAAAAATCCATGTGAGATATCGAATACGCTACTTCATATTCTTGTTTATGGGGTCATTTTGAGTGGAAAATGGGTCTAACCCCGATTTAGAGTAAATAATTAACAATTACGATTTTCTGAAATTTCATTTACAAAGAGCTTTTTGTGCCCCCGGCGACACGACCCAACGGCGCGCGCTAGTGCATTTTTTTGTTTAGTTTTGACTTTGGTCTAAGACTTTTATGTCTTGGGCCTAAGTGTTTCCAAATGTGAAAATACCTATATTAACTGTTTTTCACCCTCATATCATTCTAAACATTCCCCAATACTCATTCAAACACTTAGCCAAATATTTTACTCCTAAACTAAAGTCTCAAAACCCTCTCCGGATCTAAGGATTTCCTCTCAAGCTTCAAGTCTCCATCCCAAATCTTCATCAAGTTCATCTCCAAAGCTAAGGTATGTGGGTTTCTTTCATGGGTTCCTTCTACCCATGATACCTAAGATCCTTTTACTCTAATTTGCATGATTTAAAGTTCTTTTATTCATTGATATTATCTATTATGAAAGTCACTGCACACGATGTTGGGATTTATGAAATTGTGATTGTTTTACCATGTTTTCGGCTATGAAAACAAGCTCTATTGTAAGATTTGATGAAGGGTTTTGATGTGTATTACTTGAGGGTGTTACCAAGTATCTATTGAAGGTTTTACATTGAATTTTTTATCATAATTTCACTCTTCAATTTCATGATTTTACACTAGCATTACACACCCTCTAAGTGTTTGATAAAATGTCCGATTATGGCTTATTGAGGAGTTGAGGGCTCAATGCTTGTCTTATGAGTTGAATGACTATATGATGATGAAATGATGATAGAATGATGATTAAATAATGATGAGATGCATGTATGCCTATGGTGGTTATATGATGATGAAAAATGAGAATAGAATGATGATAAAATGATGATGAAATGTTTGTATGGATATGATGACTAGATGACGATGATAGGCATGAATGTATAAATGATACTATTCTATATAGTGTTTTCTTGTGATCATGCCCTACTCGGGGGTCGTGCGCCAGGTAACCGTGTCAAGGAGTTTGTGCCTTGGTAAGCTATCCGGGGATTTGTACTCCTCACCACGACCGATAAGGTGCGACTATCCATCAACCTTGTTGGGGGTTTTTACCCATCAACCTATCAGTAAGTTTGTACTCCAGTCACCACGGGTGGTAGGATGTGACTATCCATCAAACATGTTGGGGGTTTATACCCATCAACCTTGTTGGGGGTTTGTACTTCATCAACCATGTTGGAGGTTTGTACCCATCAACCCGTTGGGGGGTTTGTACCTCAACAACCTCATGAAGGGGTTCGTACATCATGCACCTCACCAAGCGAGTGACAGGCCTTGGATTGCACTAACAAAATGGTCACTCCCTCCACATATGAAATGTTCTATGAAAGTATGATTTAATTCAAGCATCTTGCATCATGACATATTGCCATATGCCGATCTATTATCTAATTAAGCATTTTGATTATGATACATATATATTGTTGCATTGCATCCTACATACTTATTACATTCAAACGTACTAACGCATACTCTATGCCTACATGATGTCACCATGTAGGAACCGGTGTATTGCTTCATCATCCTCCTTCCACGTGGTTAGTATGACTTCTATCAAGATTGTGGTGAGTCCTCCGATCCGGGGACGTTACTGATGATCTCTTGCTATGTAGTAAGACTTTATCTCTTTGACTATGTATTGACTATGAGGGTGAGCCCGGTTATTTTGTCTTGGCCCCCACTCTTATCTGTGTAGTAGAGGTGCTGTTGGACATGTTATGAATCTATGCTTTGAGCTTTGACTCTAATGTCTCTTGATGTTTATGATATGGAAATTTACCCTTAGTCCCAATTCCCCTTGTTTACGTTTACCTCTTATTGTCATTCAAATTGCTTCAGTGACCAAGGATGTGTAATGATATGCTATGAGGCTTGTTTTGGGTTCCTTTAGGTTCCCCATTTGCCGGGCACATCTAGGCCCTAGGCTTGGGTCATGACAAATGAGTCATCAAATAAGCTTAAACATGCACAAGGAATATGGCTTAGAACAATATGAGACAAAGCATATCGAACACATGAATTTAAAACATATCATAGGATCATGTAAACTTGCAGGAATGGACCATAACCAAGAGGAAGACCGTGTGAGCTTCTACATGGAATCCAATGAACTCCTTTCAGTGGGAAAAGGCCAATGCATTCCTTCCATTTGGAGAGGAGAATCTACTTTCCAATATAGATATCCAAAACTTAGTAACTTTGCAATTACATCTTTATAACTTTGGAGCCTACGTGTATCCACTAGCCTATAAGGCTCCTATGGTGGTACGTATTTAGTGACATTGAGAATTTGCTTCAAGGGATCATGCCTCAACTAACGAGATGCGTCCCAGTCTCTAGTTGTCTCAGTGCTAAGTCATCCCACGAAAATCTTTTAAAAATAATACAATTAGAATCATAATTAGAAATTATAGGAGTAGCTAGAACTTTAGAATCTTTCTTAAACATTTTTTAGGGCAATAATCATCACACATATATCTTCAATAAGATTTAACTTTGAAGCTCTTCATAAATTCCCTAATCATATTGATAATTCATAGGAAACTTGCATTGAAAAACAACATAGGCTTAATTGATTTATGGAGCAATCAAAAATCACATAAGTCTTAAGAAATTTCTTTAAAAAGACACATCGAAATCACCAATGATTATCATATCAAGACCCATCATAGAATTTACATCTTACTTTAAGTATATATACATGTTTACTTAGAAAAATAGTGATTGAATTTATGAGTATCTTATAGTAACATAGGAATCATGAAACCATCATAATCATCCATAGGAGTTGAGAAACTCAAAGTAAAGATAAAATGCACAGTAGAAAACTTTACGGGTGAAAGGATACCCATTGACAAACTCACAAACTTAGGGAACTATGGAGAATCAAAATTGAAGTCTTGAGGAAGAAACTTGGAAAAACCTAGCCATGTTCTTGGAGTTCTTGAGGACCTCTTTTGCATTAAAGAATTTTGGAGTATAAAATAAAGGTAATTAGGGCTTGGGGGTTATTATAGGTTCCTTTCCCCTCCCCAAAATGACATGATTTTGGAATAGAACTAATATAAATGACCGAATTGCACCTCATAAAAAACTGTGAGAAGCCATCTATGTGACCCCGACTATGGGTTGTAAACTGTCTTATGGGTCGTAAGTCCTTTTGTCTGATGGCTCACCTGAGAATCTTGAAATTTGAATTTTGCTGAATTGAAAACTATGACAAACAAGATATGTTGTATAGTTACCTAGGGACCATGGTTGGACAGTAGAGTCCTTCCACACTTAGCCAAATTTTCACCTTATATCTGACCTCTTTATAGAAGTCATTTACATGGGTTGTATCACTTTCCACGGGCCATTTGATGCCTCATAAGTTACCTTCCTGAAAACTCCAATTTTTCCTTCACGTATGGGATCCCACTCATGAATATATCCGCGAGCTGTAAAATAAAATATGATCCATAACTTGGTTCGTGTATTACCCTTCACTTGGACACTTTTCCCCTTCCTAAAGTTCTATGTTCAAGGACCTTACATAGTAGAACAACTTACAGGCCATAAGTAGCCCCATAAATCAGGTTCTAAGATATTTTATGTAAGACCCCGCCTATAAGGAGTATGAAAGATGCAAGAAGTTAAGCTTTGGAAAATTATTATTGTCAGCGTTTACGAAAGGTTTTACGAGTTATAGGTCCAAGTATGGCCTGTATGTTGGTTCGTAGAACCTGGGCAGACTTGGCAAAATTTGTGATCTTTTCGGTATGACTTATTAGATGACCCATAAAATCTTCTACCAGTTGTAGATTGCATTGTAGAATGTGAATCAGAGAAGAGTCTCTGAAAGTCTAAAAAGCCATCAGAAGAAACCCATATCTACTGTTGTAAAATATTCTACGGCCCGTAAATGGGGTTTTAATAGACCTATCGGGGCGAATTTTAAATGGGCAAAATTTGACCTTTCCTATTTTCCTTAGTCTGAGCTACATCATTTAAGGTCAAAAATGACCCCTTTCCAGCCTTATATAGCCTTTATACCCTCACTTCAATTCATTTCTCAAAATCTGTGTGTCTCAAAACTCTCTCAATGCGTTCAAGTGTGAGGGAAAGCTAGGGTTTCAAGTTTTCCATCTCTAGATCAGATTTCCTTGACAAAAATCACGCTAATGTATGTGGGTTTGATTGTAGGAACCTTCCTTCCAACAAGCCTAACAATTCGTTTTCTCCAAATGCACGAAATTTGTGGATCTTTATGGGTATTTTATGAACTCTTGCATATCATGTTACTATCATGCATTCTATGATGGTTTATTTTTTTGCATTATCATGAAGTGAAATATCATGTGAAATTTTCAAATTTATATGAGTATTGAGGAAGCCTCAACTAGGTTTTACTTGATAAGATAAGTTTCATGCCCCATGTCCATGTTTTGGATGATGGTGTATATGATTATAATGGGTTGATTAAGAATGCTTCAAACTAATTATTTTTTCACTATGTAACTTGAAACATGATTTCTAAATAATGAGGATTTTTCTACAATGATAGTGAGTTGATTTGAATGACTTTAAAATGAATTGATTTTACTCTCCTCTTGTCATATATTCTTGAATTGCATGATTTTAAGCATATGAACATATACCCACCATGTTTAACTAAATTTACATGACAAAGATTCCTATGTGGATGAAAGATTATTGCATGAATTACAAGACAAGATGTGATGATAAATTATGGGCTCCTAAGCATCCATTGAACTCATGAAAAGTTCCTATGACTTGTAAGTGAAATATTGAGCCCTTATACTATAATCTACACTCTTTTGAGTGAATAATGTCTACATGAAGGGGCCAAGGATGATAACTGTTTTACCCACATGTACAAACCAAAGCACACTAGTAAGGGTCAAGCATAATACAAACTCTACCCTCACGTACAATGCAATGCCTACTAGAAGGGGTCATGCTTATGAAATGCTTTTACCTTGTAGTACAATGTATACGCCCATGTGTAGGGGTCAAGTATATGAATGAGCTACTCTTTCCATGATATCATGTTTTTTTACAAGTCATTAAAGTTATGATTAAATTTATGATTATTTCCAAGTATTCCATGAGACTAGACTTAACACCAAAAGAGGCTTTGCTCGACCCAAGTGGTCCTTATATAACGTCTTGGTCTTTTAACTATGTTCCACCATAGGTATATAATATTTTACCTAAATGGGCTTTACTAGTGGATCTAACTAGGTCATCTTACCTTGTGGGGTCAAGTTTGGTTCACCTTGGCAAGTAGACCACTCATTTATTCGGTGTGAAGTGAACATCGAGATTTTAAGTAGTAGCTCGCTTGGTCTTATATGCCGGTTAGTGTCACCTCCCACCTATGTATGTTATGTTATGTAACTTTGACTATGTTCATGCATGATTTTTCTTAAGCATTGTTTATAAATATCATCTTGGTCATGTGTCCATTGATTATAATCATACATCTTGTCAATTATGGATTATCTCATTGTTGCATTGTACCTCGCGTACTTTGTACATTCCAAGTGATAACGCATGCTTCATTACCTACATGACCTAACCATGTAGGGACTGGAGTTCCTATTCACTCTACTCCTCCACGATGCTAGACGGATCTTTTGAAGATTATTATTTGTGAGTCCCCCACTCCGGGGATAATATCCTCTTTACTTTCATGCTTTTGTTAAAACATGTCTATTTTGGATTTTTATATTTTGAGAGTAAGTCTGAGAGATGTCTTGGCGCTAGTTCCACTTGTATGAGAAGTGGTGTTGGATATGAATATTTATGAATTGAGCTTGAGTCGTACTATGCTTAGGTAATTATGAAAGACTTCCCTTAACCCTTTTTCTCCTTCTATGCTTATTGTATGTTGATTGATGATGTGGAAGTCCTAAGTCCCTAAAACATCCCCATAGCATTTGTCACACTTACCCGCCCATTAAACTTTATTTGTTATGTGATTCATACAAATCCTCTTCCCTGTAACAACCCCATAGCGTGAGTCCAAAGTCCTATTTCCCCTTAGAATTACTTTACACTTGCTTGTTGTTTATTTATGCTTCTGCAACTAAGGATGTGCAAATGGTATGCTAAAGAGGCTTGTTGGGGTTTCCCTCAGGTTTCCCATTCGTCAGGTCTCATCTAGGACATAGGCTTGTGTCATGACATTTTTAAGGCAAAATTTTTTGCACTCAGAGCTCCTAAACTGGGGGTCGTTACAATATCTCCCCCTTGGGAACATTCGTCCCTGAATGCACATAAAGGCATGCTCTAAAGTGTAAATTAGCAGCTACTAACTTAGTATGCATGCAAAATGCAATTCAAACATCATTTCTCAAAAATTTCACATTTCATAGTTTAAAACATGTCTCAATACAATTCATAAAAATCAAAATAAATGCATACATCATGAGAAACTAGAATGCATGGGACTCGAGGTTTTGGGAAAAATTCTTAGTACCTTATGCTTGAGTAGACTAGAATAGATGTGGGTAGTGCTTCATCATATCCATTTCTGCTTCCTGTGTAGCACCCTCAACTTGTTGTTTCCTCCAAAGTACCTTCACAGACGTGACTTCCTTGTTCCTTAGCTTCTTCACTTGTCGATCTAGGATTTCAACTGGTACCTCTTCATAACACATCCTTTTCCATGTTCCTATCATGCAAAAGGAACTATGGAACTTGGGTCGCCCATGTATTTCCTCAACATCGATACATGGAAGACTAGATGAATCAAGTGCAACTCATTAGGCAGACCTAACACATATGCTACTTTTCCAACTCTCCCCACCACCTTGTAAGGTCCCACATATTTACGACTTAATTTCCCTTTCACACCAAACTGGAGAACACCTTTCTTTGGGGATACCTTCAAGTAGACTCAATCACCAACTTGGAACTAAAGTTCTCTTCTTCTTACATCTGAGTAGGACTTTTCTAGACTTTAGGCTGCTTGTGATTTCTCCTTTATGCTTTTAAGTTTCTTAGTAGCATACATCACCGATTTTGGTCCTATTAATGCCACCTCGCTGACTTCAAACCACCCAATGGGCAATCTACATCATCTATCGTACAGTGCTTCAAACACTGTCGTCCTAATACTTGCATCTAAGCTATTGTTTTACGCAAATTCAATAAGTGGCAAATGTTTATCCCAACATCCCTTGAACTCCAACACGGAAGCTCTAAACATATATTTTTAAGTCTGAATAGTCATTTCGGCTAGCCTATCGATTTGAGGATGAAAACTTGTACTCAGCTTCACTCTAAGGCAAAGTCCTCTTTTGAAGGATCTCCCAAAGTGAGAGGTGAATTGGATTCCACAATCTGATATGATGGGCAATGGAATGTCATGCAACCTCACCAACTCTAGAATATAGTCCTCAGAGTTGAATGTGGTTTTGACCGACAGGAAATGAGCTGATTTTATCATGCTGTCAACTACCACCCATATAGAGTCAAAGCAATTTTTGGTCATTAGCAACCCAAATATAAAATCTATATTGATCTCTTCCCACTTCTAAGTAGGAATGTCAATGTCTTGAGGTAGGCCACCTGGCCTCTGGTGTTCAACTTTTACCTGCTGGTAATTGGCACATCAGGACACAAATTAAACAATGTCCTTCTTCATCCCATTCCACTAATAAATTTACCTCGAGTCTCTATATATTTTGGTAGTGCCAGGATGATTAGAGTATGAAGAGTTATGGGATTTTTGCATGATTAACTTCTTAAAGTCATCATTAGGTACACACATTATCCCTTGATATCGGAGGGAACTATCTCACCCTTGTGAGAAGACTTATTACATTCCATATTTCACCAAATATTACAACTCAACCAAAATAGGATCAAGATCTTGCTTGGCCATAACCTCATCAATGAAAGAAGATGCTGACTCATGAAGAATCATGCAACCACCATTTCTGGACTCATTCAATCTCATTCCCAACCTTGCAAATCTATGAACATCTCTAGCCAACTCCCTTTTTTCCATCATCTTCTATCTAGAACACACTACTCATGGAAATCCTACTAAGGACGTCAGCTAGAACTTTGGCTTTTCTGGGTTGATACTTCGTACTTATATCATAATCCTTGAGTAGCTCTAACCACCTCTATTTCCTCAAATTAAGATTCTTCTAGGTGAACACATGTTGGAGACGCTTGTGGTCAGTGAAAACATCCACATGGAATCTATGCAAATAATGTCGCCAAATCTTTAAGAGAAATACCACCGCCACGAGTTCAAGGTCATGAGTTGGGTAATTCTTCTCATGCGCTTTCAACTGCCTTGAAGCACAGGAAATCACATTACCATTTCACATTAGTACGCAACCCAACCCAATTCTTGACGCATCATAATACACGACGAACCCATCATTCCTTTCTAGTAATGTAGATATATAGGCTAAAGTCAACCAATTCTTTGAGGTCCATAAACTCGTCAACTATTCATTCATCCCTACAATCATAGTCTTATTGAGTTATCTTTGTGAGTGAAGATGAAATTATGGAGAAGTCCTATAAAAACTGTCTATAGTAACTAGCTAGACCCAAGAAACTCCTTATGTTAGTGCGAGTCAATAGCGTGGGCTAGCTTGCCGCGTCAGTCTTTTTAGGATCAGCTTTGATGCCTTCTATAGATATCCCATTCCCAAGAAAGGCTATCTGATCTAGCAAAATCTCGCACTTGTCAAACTTTGCGTAGACCTTCTGTTTCTCAAGGTTTGTAATACTACGCTCAAGTGTTCCATGTGCTCTTGCCAACCTGGGGAACACATATTATTGTCATAAATAAATAAAACAACAAACATGTTGAGGTAAGGCCCAAACACCCTGTTCATGAGGTCCATAAATATCACCAGTGCATTAGTGAGGCAAAAGGACATCTCCACAAATTCAAACATTCCATACCTAGATTGGAAAGCCATCTTAGGTATGTCACTTTCTCTCACCCTCAATTGGTGATAATTGGATCTCATGTAAATCTTAGAGAAATGAGAGGCCCTTTGCAGTTTATCAAACAAATCATCTATCCTCGGGATGGGATACTTATTCTTAATGGTGACCTTATTGAGCTGCCTGTAATCAATGTCATATAGAGTTACCTCTCCTTCTGTCTGATAAAACACTTCTCCAACAAATCTTTCAATTGCTCCTTATACTCCTTCAATTCTTCAGGGGCCATTCTATAAGGAGGTATTCAGATAGGTTGAGTATTTGGCAAAAGAACTATACCAAAGTCTATCTCCCTTTTGGGTGAAACACCCGGTAACTCATCTGGGAAGACTTCAGGGAACTCACTTACAATAGGGACTGAGAACTATGGAAGAAACATATTTGACCCTCACCAAGTGGTAGATACACCCATTGGAAATCATCTTGCAAGCCTTACCAAAAGAAATGAATCGATGCCTATATGAGGACTTGCTACCCTCTCATTAAACAGTAGGCTCATTAGGGAATTAGAATTTGACCCTATGGTTTCTACAATAAATGGAGTCATAGGAAGCATGAAATTAATCCATTCCAAAAATTACATCAAAGTCTACCATGTAGAGCGCAGCTAAATCAGATGGGGTAACTTTATGCAGAATAGAAATGGGGAAATCCCTACAGACTCTTCAGGCTATGATATACTCACCCATAGGGTTACTCACCTTATAAGGCTCTCCAAGGACTTTAGCACATGCGTAAAACTTATGTTCAAAGAATGGGGTTACAAAAGACAAGTTCGCTCCCACATATAAAAGTGTATATGCATCAGAATCATAAACTTATAACATATTGGAGACCACATCAAGGGTTTCTGAAACCTCTTGATGATCGTGAAGGGCATAGAAACACTTGTCCCTTGGGGCACCTTGAGCTTGACCGCTCTTGCCTTAGGGTCTTGTGCCTCCACTTCTATAGTCCTTGGCATGGTTGTTGGGGTTAAGCATTAGACCCGACTAAGCATTCCCCCTTATGGGGTCTTCAACACTTGCGGAAATTAGGACTTTGGTACAACCCTATAATCCTTCTGAAAAGGAGGAGTGTTGGTGGATCCTTGCCTTGTGCCACCTGAAGATTTGTAGCCACCACTCCTTTGGTGAGAGTAGTTCCCACCATCCGTAAGAGCCCGCTTGGAATCCCTTGCCCTTTCTCGGAACTTCTCCTCTTCTATTTGTTCAGTATAATTCATTTTCCAAGAAAGATAAATCTCCTTGAACAACATCGCCATCTTTCATTCCTTGGAGACCTACACGGAGACACTCGAAATGAATTTGCCGTGCAAGCCGTCTAATGCAAAACCATGAATGGAGCATACTTGGCCAATTTGGTAAACTTGAGGGCATATTCGCTCACACTCATTCTTCTTTGCTTCATATTGATAAATTATTGGACCTTTGCTTCCTTAAGCTCAATGAGGAAGACTGGTCTAGGAACCACACTTAATTTTCTCCCAACCAATGGGACCCAATTCTTTACATCTCTCATCAGCCCACTGGATGTACCAAATCTTAACGACTTCTTTGAGTTGCTTGGCCACCAACTTGGCTTTCTGCTCTGACGGTAAACCCATCATCGCCATAACCCAAAAAGCCTCTTTAATGAACTAAATAAGGTTCTCATCTATCTTTGTCCCATGAAATATCGATGGATTCATTCGCATGAAGTCTCAGACCTTGACGGCTGGGGTAGGCACTTGGGGGTTATGACTATATCTTTATTTACTTGGTTAGCCAACACTTGGGCCAACACCATCTCCGCATGAGACACTCCTTTGTCCGGTTGGAGTGGAGAGACTTGTTGTTCCAGATAGCCTCGTTGGTGTGGATCACTTCGAGGCAGCATGATCTAGAAAGAAACAAAATCCCCTCATTATTTAGCTTAAAAGCTTACTTAACTTTAAGGCATGACATTGAATAAACCAAATTGGAGCCACCCCATTGAGCTGGTAGCCGCCAATTCTGCCTTTTCCTCTGAATTGACCCCCATGATGGATAACACCTTGTACACCTTATCTGTGAACTCTTGGGGATCCTCATTCATCTTGGACCCATGGAACTCCGGTGAATTCACTCTTGTGAAATCTCTCACCCTAGTAGCCGGAGTGGGAGTATAAGCAGCTTTGGCCCCTTTGTTAATTTTATTGGTCATATCATGAGCCAACATTGCAATAGCATCTCGAAACTCATTTTGGACTACCTCTCCCCCTTGAGGAGTTTGAGGAGTGGGAGGGGTCGGGTGCTCCTCGGGTGAACGGGCTCTCCTTAGTCTCCCTCTTAGAATCACCATGATCTAGAAGAGCAAAGAGCATTTGTTAGGGGAAAATCCTTACACTTACATCTAAAGCACGATATAGACCATGAAGAAGTTAAACATTTCCTATATCGCCTCATAGCCTCCCATTCATAGTTGTGGCACCCTTCAAAACTATGGATAAGACTTTAATTGATGCGATGTGTTGGATTTCGAGGATCATTAACAACCTAGTGCTCTGATACCAAGTTTTTCATGACCCAAGTCTAGAGCCTAGACGTCACACGGTGAATGGGAACCCGATGGGACCCAAAAAAGCCTCTTAGTATATCAATCACACATCCTTGGTCGCAGAAGCAAAGTAAACGACAACAAGTGATATAATTAAAACGGAAGTGGGACTAAGGGAAAACATGATATTCAAAACAAAACATAAAGAGTAAACGCCATAGCATAAGTACATCATAATATCCAACAACACCTCTATCATGAAATGGAACAGGGGCCAAGACACTCTCTAGTCTCACCCTCATATTTACAAGTGTTCAACATAAAGAAGTCTCAAAATAGTAAGAGTAATAAAGATAGTCTCCTCGGACTTGAAGACTCACCAAATGCTTATCTCGGAACTATCAACTAGCCACGTGGAGGATGAGTAAAAGGTGCTACAATCCCTGCATGGTAATATCATATAGGCATAGTGTATGTGTTAGTACATTTGAATGTGATAATTATGTATGATGGAATAGAGCATGACATAAGCCAATATAGACAAAATGCATGATCATAGGCAATGGATATATAATTCCAAGATGGCATACGTGATCAATGCTCATTATTAAACATGCTTGTAAATCATTCATCTTACATAAATATATAGCATACATATGTGGGAAGTGACCTTAACGGACATAGACCACGCAACTACAGCTTGGACTCGAGGCCTGACACCCCTCGATTCAGGTGACAATGCATGACACCCCTCGACGAAGTTTGGTCTACTTGTCAAGGCAAACCAAACATGAGTACATGAACTAGATACATATACTAGTATAGCAAGGGTAGTAATCATTACTTGATACTTTCAAAATCATAGATACTTTTCATGAATTCAGTACATACTTGAAAGCCCTTAATCATCATGAAGTCACTTGACTTACAAGTTACCCATGATAGGGTTTCATCATGATGTTGGTGGGCTGATTTACATGACTTTAAGTGCATTGATTTCACTATTTCATGATCTACACTCTTGCATTTTGCATGATTTGAATTGTCCTCATATGTGCCCACCAAGTGTTCGATGAAATGTCAAGTCAAGCATTCTTACGTTATTTATATGTTTTACAAGTGACTTCATGATGGATATGGGCTATCAAGTATGTTATGAATTCATGAAATTATCTGTACTTATGCAAGTATGAAGCTATGCTGCATTTTTAAGATTTTTACCTCTTATGAGCTATTCATGTTAACGCAAGGGTTCATGTATGATTATGATCTATTCTCATGTTTCAAGTTAGGCTCACCATTAGAGGTCAAGTATTTTTAAGAGCTAGTCATGTCATGTTTTCATATTTATTAGAAGTTATTAAAGTTATGATTGTTTCAAGTATTCCATACGATTACACCTAGCACCGATGGATTGGATGTCAGCGTGGACTATCTTCAAGGGTCCATATTCTTTCCTCAAACTATGTGCGTGCTAGGATTATGTTTTACCCTTGCTATACTACTGGATCTATTTAGTGCACTTTATCAAGAAATCCACCCCAAAATGGGACAGGTTCCCGTAAGGGGGGATTACTTCTCAAAAATGGGACAAGCTCCCATAAGGTGAAGTATGGTTTACCTTGGCAAGTAGACCACCTTTTGCTGATGAGAGCTTATCATCGGGATTCCAAGTTTTACCTCGCTTGGTCTTACTTTTGTTGGCTAGAGTCTCTTCCCCACACATGTATTATGTTCTATGTAAATTGAGTGATTTACAAGCATGTTTTACTTCAGGCATTGACCATGCATGATATATTGAGATCTCATTTATCTATTACTTATAACTATGCATTTTGACTATATTGGCTTATGTCTTGTTACATTGTATCCTACATACATAGTATATTCAAATGTACTAACGCATACTTTATGCCAACATGATCATCCTCCACATGGCTAGTGAAATACTTCAAAGACAATCTTGGTGAGTCCTTAAGTTTGAGGACACTATATACTTTTCTTGCTATTTTAATACTTCTTTGTGTTGAACATGTAACATTATGAGGGTGAGCCAGAAAGTATGTAGGCCCCCGCTCCATTCTAAGTTAGAGGTGTATGTTGGATATTATGATGTTATTGTGTGACGAGCTTGACTCTTATGCTTTGCTTATATTCAAGACCTCGCTAAGTCCCACTTCGTATTTTATATATCTCTTGTTGTTGTTTATTTTACTTCCGCGAGAAAGGATGTGTGATTGATATGCTAAGAGACTTGTTTGGATCCTTTCGAGTTCCCATTCACCATTTGACGTCTAGGCCCTAGGCTTGGGTCATGACACTAAACCTAGAAAAGCCATCTCCCCCACTTCAAACCACCCAACTGGGGATCTACAATACCTACCATATAAAGGTTCAAATGGAGCCATACGAATGCTTCAGTGGTTGCTATTGTTGTAAGCAAACTCAATAAGTGGAAGATGTTCATCCCAACTATCTTTAAACTCCAAAACATAATCTCTAAGCCTATTCTCAAGAGTTTAGATAGTCCTCTTGGCTTAATTATCCGTCTGAGGATGAAAAATCGTGCTAAGCTTAACCTTGGTACCAAGACCATTTTGGAAGGACCTTTAAAAGTGAGAATTGAATTGAGCACCACAATCTGAAATGATAGACAAAAGCACCATCTGCAATCTAACCAACTCATGTATATACAACTTATTATAATCTTCGGCACCATATATAGTTTTGACCGTTAGAAAGTGAGCCGACTTTGTTATTCTATCCACAATAATCCAAATAGAGTCGAAGTGTTTTCCAGTCTTAGGCAACCCAAACACAAAATCCATGTGGATCTCTTCCCACTTCCAAGTAGGAATCTCTATATCTTAGGCCAGGCCACCCGACCTTTGATGTTTGGATTTGACTTGTTGGCAATTGTTATATCAAGATACGAACTTGGAAATATCTCTCTTCATATCACCCCACCAATACATATCCATAAAATCACTATACATTTTGGTAAAATCGGTGTAAATAGAATAAGATGAATTACGGGCCTCCTTCAAGATCAACTCCCTAAAGTCATCAACATTAGGCATACACAACCTACCTTGATACCTAAGGGCACCATCTCCCCCTTGGGAGAAAACCTCCACTTTACCATCTTTCACCTAGGCCTTCAACTCTAACAATGCAAGGACAACATCTTGTTTTGACATCACCACCTCAATCAGAGAAGATTTAGAACCATCAACAATCACTACACCACCATTTCCCACTTCATCCAGCCTAACTCTCAATCTAGCCAACTGGTGAACCTGTTTAGCCATCTCTTTGCCACCATCCTCAATATGACCTAGACTACCCATAAAACACTCTATATAGAGCATTTGCCAAACACATTAGCTTTGTCGGGATGATAATGCACACTCATATCATAATCTTTAAGAAGCTCTAACCACCTTCTTTGTCTCAAATTAAGTTCTTTTTGGGTGAACAGTGATTGGAGACTCGTGTGGTCGGTAAACACATCAATATTAACCCCAGATAGTTATTGATTCAAAATTTTCAATGCAAATACCGCGGCCGCCAATTCAAGATCATGAGTGGGATAATTCTTCTCATGCACCTTTAGTTGTGTAGAGGCATATGCAATCACCTTGCAATTTTGCATCAAAACACACCCCAAACCAATTCTTGAGGCATCACTATATACCACAAAGCCTTCCAACCCTTCTGGTGGAGCCAAGATAGGAGCGGAGACAAGCTTATCTTTCAATGTTTGAAAACTCTTTTCACATTCATCAGTCCACACAAATTTTGCCTTCTTTTGGGTCAACTTAGTCATAGGAGAAGCAATAGAAGAAAAACCATTCACAAACCTTCGGTAGTAACCCGCCAAACCTAAGAAACTCCTTATATCCGACAGAGTCAACGGTCTAGACCAATTTCTAATCACCTTTGCTTTCTTAGGATCCACCTTAATGCCATCAACCGACACCACATACCCTAGAAAGGCAACCTCTTTTAACCAAAACTCATATTTTTCATACTTAGCATACAAACTCTCCTCTCTCAAGATTTGCAACACCACCCTAAAGTGATTCACATGATCTTCCCTACTTTGCAAATAAATCAATATATCATCAATAAAGACCACCACAAACATGTCAAGGTAGGGTATAAAGACCATATTCATGAGATCCATATATATAGCCAGTGCATTAGTCAACCCAAAGGGCATAATCACAAACTCAAAGTGCTCATACCTAGTTATAAAAGCCATCTCGGGAATATCACTCTCCTTCACCTTCATTTGGTGTTATCCGGACTGAAGATCAATCTTAGGAAAGTGACTAGCCCCTTAAAGTTGATCAAAAAGGTCATCAATCCTTGGTAGAGGGTACTGGCTTTTTATGGTAACCCTATTAAGTTTTCAGAAATCAATGCACATTCAAAGAGAACCATCCTTTTTCTTCACAAATAATACTGGTTCACCCCAAGGTGACTTACTAGGACTTATGAAATCCTTCTCCAACAAATCCCTCAAATAATACTTTCACACCTTATATTCCACCAGGGCTATACAATAAGGGGCAATTAAAATAGGTTGAGTATCAAGAAGGAAGTCTATACCAAAGTCTATTTTCTTTTCGGGAGGAACACCGAAAAGTTCATCAAAAAAGACATCAAGAAACTCATTAACCACCAAAACCAACTCCATACGAAGGACTTTGGACTCAACATTCTTACCCCTCACAAGATGATAAAGGCAACCCTTAGAAATCAACTTTTGGACTTTAAGACAAGAAATGAATCTAACCTTGACCACCACATCACAACTTTCCTACTCAAGGACGAGCTCATTAGGAAATTCGAATTTAACCCTACGTGTTCTACAATCAATAGAAGGATAATATGTATGCAATTAATCCATCCCAAAAATGATGTCAAAATCCACTATATCTAATTCAACAACATTACAAGGCAAAATTGTATGCAAAATGAAAATGGGATAAGTTCTATAGACTCTTTAAGCAATAATGCACTCACCAACGGGGGTAGACGCCTCTGGTTCATACAATAATTTGGGACTCACATGAAGCTTTTTTGGCAATAAAAGGAGTAATGAAATAAAGAGTGGCACCCGAATCAATCAATGCATACACATCATAATCAAAAACCTTTAACATACCGTTCATAATATTAGGCACCTCATCCACCCCTTGTCTCCCTTGAAGAACATAGAATCTATTTTGCCTTGGAGCAAGCCCTTGTTGGTCTCCTTTTTCCCTTGGACCCACATTAGCACCTTGTTTATTTGGATGACCATCTCTACCTTTATTTTGAGAATGAGGGCAATCAATAACCTTGTGACCCATTTCACTACAACCAAAGCATGCAATAGAATTTTTCAAACATGGACTACCATGGTTTCTTCCACACTTTTGGCACTTAGGTTGAGTCATTCCACCATTAGCACATGGATTATCATTAGAAAATATCTTAATAAGAACATTAGAAGACCCTTACCCTTGGAACTTATGGCCTGGAAGAAACCAGCCACCCTTGGAACCTTGGAAACCACCTTCAAAATGAGCCCTAATGTACTCACAACTCCTTCTTTTTCTAAGCTTTTCACCCTCTAGTTGCTCGGCATATGTCATGAAATGGGACAAATGCATATTACTCACTAGCATGGCGATACGACATTTCTCATTAACAAAGTCGGACACCCTCGACGCACACTTGTTCATCCTTGATCTAGGATCGACAACCTCATGTGAAGTATACTTGGATAGCTTGTTGACCTTGAGGGCATACTCCCTCACACTCATACCTTGCTTAAGGTTCATAAACTCCATCAACTTACTATCCGTTAGCTCGATTGGAAAGAACCGGTTGAGGAATGCGGCTTTGAACTCTTTCCAAAGGATAGCATTATCATTCCTCTTCTCCAACTTCTATTGTGTAAACAAAATTTGAGCCACCCCTTTGAGTTGGTAAGCCGCCAACTCCACCTTTTCCTCCTAATTGAACCCCATGATTGATAGCATCTTGTACACCTTGTCTATGAACTCTTAGGGATCCTCATCCATCTTGACCCATGGAACTCCAGTTGGTTCATTCTTGTGAAATCCCTCACCTTGGAAGCTGGAGTGTGAGCATGAGGGGCTTGGTCCCCTTAGTTAATTTGGTTGGTCATAACATGAGCCAACATTGTAATAGCATCTCGGAACTCATCTTGGACTACCCCTCCAGCTTGAGGAGCTTGAGCAGATGGAGGGGTCGGTTGCTCCTCGGGTGTACGGGCTCTCCTTAGTCTCCCTCTTGGAATTGGCATGATCTAGAAGAGCAAAGAGCATTCATTAGGGGAAAAGCCTTACCCTTACATCTAAAGCACGAAATAGACCATGAAGAAGTGAAACTTTCCTAAAAATCCTCATAGCCTCCCACTCATAGTTGTGGCATGCTTCACA
>JAPFFP010068729.1:0-24883 GCA_026153255.1 Solanum medicagineum
TAGTTTTAGTTTCTTATAAGTCATTTCAACCCCCCCTCCCACCCTTTAATTGAGAATGGAGTTAATTGATGTTTGAAATGATTGTTGGTGAATCAATGTGGCAAAACCCCATATTCCTTGAGGATTCGACCCTAACCTGTGGTTAGGTTTTATGTTTGATAACGATTACTTTATCCTCAAAGTGAGAGGTACTGTTTGAGCGTGATCAATGAGATGAGCACCTTACATGTCCGTGTGATGAGTACATCTAGCATGAAAATGAATGACCATATGAGTCGGAGTCCTACATAATGTGAGTCAGAGTCTTGATTTGTATGCATGAATAATTAATACCAAATTGTTGAGTTGTTGAGAAATTGAGTTGAGTTGGTTGAGATTAATCAAAGAGATGGGTTTGAGTTTTGTTTCATGAGCATATTTTAGTCTTGGAAGGAGTATTGTCCACCAAGTCAAATGACAGGATAACACCCCAAAGCTATAGTCGCAACCCAAACCTAGGGCCTAGACATGACACGGTGAATGGGAAACCTAAATGGACCCCAAGAAAGCCTCATAGCATATCATTTACACATCCGTGGTCGCACAAGAAAAATAAACATCAAGTGAGATGATTAAAAAGGAAAGCAGAACTAAGGGAAGTCTATGATAATTACAAAAGAATAAAAGAGTCAAGCTCATAACATAAATATATCATAGTGTCCAACAACAACTCTACTTTAAAATGGAGTAGGGGCCAAGACACTTCCCGTCCTCACCCTCATAATAACAAGGATTCAACATAAGAAAGAGTCTCAACATAACATGAAAGAAGTAGTTGTCCTTTGAATTGAGGACTCACCAAAGCTTTCTCCGAGAACTGAACTAGCCATACGGAGGAGGATGACCAAAAGGAGCTTCGATTCGTATATGGTGATATCATGTAGGCAAAGAGTATGCATTAGTACATTCGAATGTACTAAGTATTCGGGGTGCAATGTAACAAAGACATAAGCCAATATATCCAAGATTTATAAGCAATAGATATATAATCTTAACATGGCATGCATGATCAATGCTTGTAATAAAAAATGCTTGTAAAATATTCAACTTGCATAATACATAATACATGTGTTGGAAGAGACCTTAAATGCATAGAATAAGTGAGCTACTACTTGGAATCCAAGGCATATCACCTCCTTGGTAAGGTGATCAAGGCATGTCCAGCCTTGACAAGGTGATCGAGGAATGTCAACCCCTCAACAAGTTGCAGTCTATGTGCCATGTAGACCATACAATGAATAATCCGAGGCATGTCACCCCCTCGTCAAAGTGTGGTATAGCTAGATGGATGCACTAGTATAACAATGGTAATAATCATAATCCTATGGTGGCACATAGTTTAGAGACTAAAGGCTTTATAAGGACCCTTTGAGTTGAGCCCCCATCTTAAGCCTCAATCCATGCTAAGTCAAATGCCAGGAATACTTGAAATAACCATAACTTCAATAACTTGTAAGAGATATGATAACATTACATGATTAGCTCTTAAAGCTGCTTGACCTCTACTAGTGAGCCTAACTTGAACATAAGAGTAGATCATAATCGTACATGAACCATTGCTTTAACATGAATGGCTCATAAGAGGTAAAAATCTTGAAATAGGGCTTAACTTGATACTTGCAACATCATAGATACTTTTCATGAATTCAATACATGGTTGAAGCCCTTAATCATCGTATAGTCACTTGACTTGTAAATCATGTAATAGATCATCAATAACTTGAGAATTCTTATCACGTCATTTTACCAAACACATGGTGGGTTCATGTTACTTGTTCAAAATCATGCAACTCAAGAGTGAAATATTATGAGTAAACTCAATGCAAATCAATACACAAAAGTGGTAGCAAAACCATCATGTAGGTTACCTTGAAATCCATCACAAAAGCTCATAATAGTTCATAGTTTCATAGCTCAAAACACGCATAGTCTCAATAGACAAAATCAATTCATGGAACAAGCTTGAAATAGACATTCATGCATGATAAATCAATACTTGATGAAATCCCAACATTATTTATGCTCATCATTCATAATAAGAGATACCCATAGGTAATACAACTTGAAATTATACAATTTTCATAAAAAGAGAAGGTTGGGCTCCATGGGTAAAAGGACCAATGTATAAAGACCTAGATACCTTAAACCTTGAATTCCTTGAGGTGAGCTTGAAGTAGACTTAGAGCTTGAAATGTGTCCTTGAATACTAAAATTGAGCTTGAAATCCTTAGATTTGAATGAGAGAATTGATAGAGTCTTAGAGAGGTTTTCTAGAATTTCTTGAGGAATTGAAGGTCCAATGCATGTCTTCTGAGTTGAATAGTGCTACGATGATGGAATGATGATGAAACAATGGTATGCATATGATGTATAATGATGAGAGGAAATGTAGGTATATGATTTCTTTATGATGATGAAAGTATGTTGTACATGTGTTGAATACATGAAAGTATCTATGATGTTGCAAGCTAATTGCCTTGTTGAGGGGGTGCCAATCCTCAATCACCTTGTTGAGAGGGTGCCAAGTCTCAATCACCTTGACAAGGGAGTGTCAAGCCTCGGTTGCCTTGTTGAGGGGGTACCAAGCCTCAATCATTTTGTTGAGAGGGTGCTAAGTCTCAATCACCTTGATGAGGGAGTGTTAAGCCTCGGATGCCTTGTTGAGGGGGTATCAATACTCAATCACCATTCAAGGAATAGTGTGCCTTGGAGTTGGGAAGTAGTTCACTTGGTCTATTCTACACATATGATATGCTATATGAGTATGAGTTACTTAAGCATGTTTTACTTATGCGTTTAACATACATGCCATTTTACTATACTATGCCTATTGTCTATCGTATGCATTTTTATTATGAAGCCTATCTATTGTTGCATTTCATTCCACATACTTAGTACATTCAAACGTACTAATGCATACTCTATGACTACATGATGTTACCATGTAGGAATCGCAGCTCCTATTGATTCTTCTTGTGGCTAGACATATTTTTCAAGTTAGCCTTATTGGTGAGTCCTCCATTCTAGGGATTTTGGTGTATGTTATTTATGTTATATATTGATTCCTTCTTTTTTATTGCTATTTTTGACTATGAGGGTGAGCCCGATTGCTTTTTCTTGGCCCCTGCTAAGTATCTATGTTTAGAGGTGTTCTTGGACAAGTTATGTATTATGTTTGATCTTTGACTCATCTATGTTATTTGAGTATTAAACTCTCTCTTTCTCCCTTAGTCCCATTTCCCCTTGGTCATGTTTCTTGTGATGTTTTATATTGCTTCCGCAACTAAGGATATGTAATGATATGCTATGAGGCTTGTTTGGAGTTCCTTTGGATTCCCCATTTGCCGGTCACGTCTAGGCCTTAGGCTTGGGTCATAGCAATTCGACCCCCTAAATAAGAATATGAAGTCGGATTTTTGAAATAACGCACGAATTTTGAGATATATGGAAATTATGATTTCGGGCATTTTTGAGGCACATTTTCGGGCACTTTATTAGGTCATTACAATATCTCCTCCTTGGTAACATTCGTCCCCGAATGTCAAAGAAACGTACAAGAGAAGAGTAATCATAAATAGATTAGGCCCAACAAGAAGGCAACAATACACTTTAAAACACCATTTTCAAAATCTCAACACAAGTGTCAAAAATCGTCATGAACTTGTTAACATAAACATGAATGCATGCAAATGACATAGGGGATGAAAAATAAGACTTGATATCATGAAAAGGGACTTGATATATTTTCATACGCTTGAGTAGAATGAAAGAGATACGGGTATTGCTTTTCCATGCCTGCTCCAGCTACGCGAGAGAAACTATTGACTAGACGATTCTTCCAAAGTGCCTTGATGAACACCACATCCTTATTAATCAACTCTTCCCATCCATCCATCCAATATCTCCACAGGGATCTCCTCTCCTAAGTCAACTTATCCACCACAACACCCACAACCTCAAAGAGTTCTATAGCACTAGAGTCATTAACACATTCCCTCAACCTAGAAGCATAAAGAGCCGGACAAACCATAACCCTATTCATAGGCAACCCATATTCGTCTGCAACCTTACCAATCCTCCTCAACACTCTATGAGGAATTCTATACCTTGGGCTTAACATACCCTTCTTACCAAGATGAACCGCACCCTTCATGGGTGAGAGCTTCAAATAGATCCAATCACCAACCTTAAATTCAAGGTCACTCCTCCTCACATCAATATAGGATTTTGACGACTTGGGATGTTTCGAACTTCCTCTAATCCTTCTTACCTTCTCAAGCGCCTTCACAACCAGATCTGGACTCATCAAAGTCATCTCTCCTACTTCAATCACTGAACCGGAGATTTACAATGCCTACCATAGAGAGCCTCAAAAGGATTCATACCAATACTAGAATGATATCTATGGTTATACACAAACTCAATCAGTGGAAGATGATCATCCCATCCAAAAAGTCCATATTAATCTCTTCCCACTTTCAAGTAGGAACCTCTATGTATTGGGTTAGGCCACCCAGCCTGTGATGTTTGGCTTTGACTTGTTGGCCAGTATGGCAACCGGACACAAATTTTGCAACGCCTTTCTTTATGCCTCCCCACCAATACACATCTCTCAAGTCTTTATACATTTGGTAGAACCGGGGTGAATAGAATAAGGAGCATTATAGGCCTCATCGAGGATCCTTTCTCTCAAGACATCAACACAAGGCACACACAACCTACCTTGGTACCTAAGGGCACCATCTCCCCCTTGGGAGAAAACCTCTACCTTACCCTCTTTACGCAAGGCCTTCAATTCTAACAAGGAGAGGTCAAGATCTTGCCTTCCTCTAAGCTTATCAACTAATGAAGATTTAGAACCATCAACAACAATAACAACACCATTGCCCATCTCTTCTAACCTAACCTCCAACCTAGCCAACGATGCAACTCCTTAGCCACCCCTTTATTGCCACCATCAATATAGCAGTGATCACAACCTTATCCTTATTGGGGGAAAATGATGCATACTCATATAATAGTCCTCAAGGTGTTCTAACCACCTTCTTGGTACCCTCATATCACACCTATCATATTTAGCAAACAATACCCCTCATACCCCAAGACTTGCAATACTACCCCAAATGATTCACAAGCTCTAAATAATTCAACGCTCCACTACTAGAGGTCTCCATAAACATGCCAAGGTAAGGTTTTTAAGACCCTACTAATGAAATCCAAGAACCTAGCTGGTGCATAAGTCAACCAGACAACTCCAACAATACTCAAAATGTTCACTACTAATCCAAAAGGACACTTAGGGATGCACCTATCCTCATCCTCACTTGGGGAACAAAACCCTAACCACAAATCAATCTTAGAGAAGTGACTAGCCCATTGTAGTTGACCAAATAAATTGTCCACCCTAGTCATCATATTACAACCTTACGAGTCCCACACTCATTGGAAGCATGCTATGCAAGTAGCCAAACCACTTCAAGACCTCCAATCCAAACCAATTCTTCAATGGATCACAATACTCAACAACCCCCTTCTAATCCTCCCGGTAGAACCAAGATAGGAGTGGACACAAGTTTAACCTTCAAGGTTTTAGAAACTCTATTCACACTCATCGGCTCACCCATGAGCCTTACTCGACGTCAACTAAAATATAAGAGAATCAATAGAAAGAAACCTACTCACAACCTCCGGTAATAACCCGCTAAGCCCATGAAGCTCCTAATATATAATGGGTTTAAAGGTATAGGCCAATCTCTAATCACCTTTGTATTACTAGGGTCCACCCTAATACCATCACCCGGCATCACATGACCTAGGAAGGCAACCTTTTGCAACCAAACTCACATCCCTCCTCCTTAGCATACAACTTCCTCCCCTAAACCTTGTAGTACTACCCTCAAATGACTCACGTGCACCCCCTCACTTTCAGGGGAAAATCAACCTATCATCAGCCAAGCCTTCATAAACATAATAAGGTAGGGTCTAATATTCATGAGACTTATAGACATAATCGGTGCACTAGCCAAACCAAAAAGATACTTCCCAAAATCCACATTATCAGAAAGAATATTCAAGAGTTCATCTACCATCATAAATAATTTGAATAGAAATAACTTAGGTTCAACACCCTTAACCATCACAAGAGCAAGAATGCAACCCCCTAGAGATCAAGCATACCATAGTACAAGAAATAGACCTACCTCCTTGCAACAACTTTACAAGCCCCCAATTACAGACAGATTTAATAAAGAATCGAAATTTGACTCTATGGGCCCTACATTCAATGGGGACACAACACCAATGTAACTAACCCATCCTAAGAATAGCATCAAAATCCACCACACTAAACCCAAAAAGTCACAAGGCAAGGTCCAATGCAATATAAACACGGAACAACACCTATGAACCTTCAAACAACAATAGGCTCACCAGTGAGATATACATCAAATAGAGTTTGTAACACATATGAAACCCACTAGCAACCAAAAGTATAATGAATGAGATAGTGGTACCCGGACCCATCAATGCAAACGCATGAAAGCCAAAGGGAATTTCAACATACTGGTAGCAACATTGGGCACCTCATCTCCTTCTTGAGTCACTTGATCAACATGACAGCCTTGATCTAAAGGTCAACCACCCTTACACCTCCTTTGAGCACATGGGCAATCAACTAGCGTGTGATCCACATCAACACATCTAAAACAAGCACTATAATGCCTCTGAAATGGGCCACCATGGTTCTTCTTACATGTAGGGCACTTGGGATTAGTCATTCCACCACTACCTCCTTTACCCTTATTGCGTCTATGAGGGAAATCTATTATCTTGTGACCCTTCTCTCGACAACAATAACAAGCATTGGCACCCCTCAAGCATGGACTATCATGTCACACCTAAAGTCCCGTTAGGGCGGACACCCATTGCCGATAAGGCTCGAGAGAAACAACCTGTATCTATACACTTTTTATACATATTATAAGGGATTTGTACATTTGACGTGCCTTTAAGAAAATAAACAGTGATAACAAGCCAAAAGGAAATGCATATGGCTAGGCCGTTTGGGCCACGATTTTTAAAGTATGAGACATGACCACACTTTAATATATATAGTCTACAAAGACTTTAGATAAGGAAAAGTATCTGATAAGGGCCGGGACAGGCCCCGCCTCGACTAACTATACAGTACAAAAATATAAGCTCTAGACACACAAAACTCCAAAGAAACCTGGAGCTTGGTAACAACAGCTAGATATCCTGTACTCCTACTAGGGGGATCTACTAGAACCTGTACCTGCAACATGAAATGCAGGTCCCCCGTAAGGGGCATTAGTACGAGATAATGTACTGAATATGTAAGGCAGGAAATATTGTATATGAAGAAACAACTAAAATGGAACTATGCACTAGTGTAGGATAAGAGACCACCTTTAGTTATACTGTGGAATCATGTACTTTATGTTCTTTTTATTACTTTACCTTTACTGTATAATCTGTGCACAGTATGTAATACAAATGACCAGCTGATCAGTGGTAAATCTATATCGGGATCGACCCTGGCTAGGCTTTTCCTTTGGCCCCTCAGTCTACCCCCCGTGATAGGATCGACCTTGGCTCGGTGATGCTTCCACCCCTCGGGCTACCACACATCAATAAGCAATATAATTTATCTTTCAATTACCTTTGAGATGGTTCTTTTGGTGGTCACAATATTGGAGCTGTAGGACTGTAGATGTAGCATGTGACATGTAGATAATCATAAAAGACAATATGACAATAAAAAGAGTACGTTACACAAATAAAGAAATGCGTATGCGATGGAACCACTCGTGAACTTTATTTAGCAATATGAACCCATGTAACTTGGTATCCAAGTATGTTTGCAGATTTGAAAGTGACTATGTATGGGAGCATATGAGCATCTGAAAGAGTGGAGACACTGTGAATAATTGTGTCGGAGTTGGTAAGTGCCTTTATGTGCCAAGGAGGGATCTATGTTTCATGCCAAATAATACAAAATCAAGTAGCGTTACAAACCTCACTGTACGACCTTTCTATTACCTTTACATAACCTTCCGTTCCTCCAAATATTTATCTACAACATAGTAAGTTATAAAACTAGCATTAGCAGCCAATAGATACATCATGACAGCGCAATCTCATAAAAAAACAACATAGGGGCAGCAAGCGGGTATTTATAAACCCGAGCATATGCTTTCAACCTTTCCGCCCCTAATCGTATTTTCTAATATATATTCTCATATACAAATCATGTGAAGCCTATTCTAGTGCCATAATTGGAATAAAATTTGGGTAAGAAGTGAGATGCCTTTTCCTTCGAAAAAGCACTGCTAAAAGAATAGCTCAGGCAAGGTTTCTCTCCCAACAGCTTCTGCGGGATGAATCTCCACCCTAAGAGGGGCCGGAATATCCGCTTTCACTGTATTCTATTCTTTGCATGTGAGATGAGAAGGATAGAAAGATGAAAGGCCCTAGAGGAGCGTTGGCATTACTTCGAAGAAGTAGTGCTTTCTTCTATTGTCTCATCAAGGGTTCCATCCGAACTAGGAGAATCAGGACAAGTAATACAGGCAGGAAAAAGAGATCGTAGATGCGGATATTTATGGATATTCACTCCTAAATAAAGAGAAAGTAATTCCACAAAGCACAACACATAACAATTCTACAACATATAAATAGGCGGCATAACGTTACGTCCCTTTGCCACATTTTGAGGTCAATAATTTCAAACCTGTTTCAACTTAGCCCAAACTGTCTACAATACATCTATACATAAAACAACCTTAAAATAGTCTAAGAATAGTACCAAAGTAGTCATTAAGGACGTGAGGCATAGCCTCCTATCCAACAGCCCACAAGTTCGTATTCAGAACACAATTACGATATCCTGTAAGAACTCACTTTTGCAGACTGTAAAAGTGGTGCAGTAGCCATTATACATCATTTAAGAACCAATACTCATTAACAACAGTAGCCTCCCTTCATAATCAATTCAACCAAAAAGAGAAAATCTTCCAAACAAACAAGAAAAATGTATAACAATCTTGGAACACATGCTATCCAAAATTTTCAGCATATACCTAACCAACATAGTCTCTTGTTTTTCATGAAGAAACCTTACCAAACACACAACTATAATCACTTATCTTTACCTTCAAGGTTGAGGGCCTCCTTAAGAACCCTAAAAGATCCCTTTGGCTTCTCTACAAAGTCAAGAAAGTGTTGAGAGAAGACTTTGAGAGTAATCTGATTGTTTTTGTTCAAGTTGAAATGACTTATGAGAGCTATTTTAAACCCTTTTTAAAGAGGGAATTTGGCTAGCCTACTAAGGCATTTTTAGCCTTACTTTACCAAGCTGGTGATGCAGCTCCTTGTCCCTTTCACTTGGGCCCTTTTGGGTTCAACTTGGTTGGGCCTTAGCTGCCAATTTCTCCCTTTTCTCCTTACCTAGTTTTGGGCCCAATTAGTCTAGTGGGTTGTGGTGTACTGGGGCCCTTTTATTATTCATCTTGGGCTGAAAATAAAGTCCATTTACAATGGTAAAATACGGGCTAAAGTTATACCCTTAACTCGGACTTTATTCATAATCAGAGTTGGACAAATTCGATGTCGGGCCTCGTCTCCGTTTAGCTAGCAATTTAAGCTAAGCAAGTAAGTGACTCACCTGCTAGCTTAGTATGTCCTACAAGCATCTCAATTCTCTCACTTTTTTTAGGGCCGTGATCTCCTTAATTTGACACAAAACATGTATACAATTGACCCTCTTAAGCGTTAGCGTAGATATCGTCCTATAACACGAGATTCAAGCACTTTAAAAATGGGCTCTAATTTGATGAAACCATATCATGTTTCATTTGTGTGGTACTAGTATTGTAAGATGTGGGGTGTTACACATCATGGCCTCTACCACATCTTGGGCACCTAGCATAAGGCACCGCACCACCACCTCTACATTTGTGACTTTGGAACTTCCCTTCACCACGGGCCTTCTTAGCATCCTTACCTCTCCTCTTACCATTTGAAGTCTTGGGAGCACTTTCTTGTTGATCAAGGTGAGTTGCTAATTTTGTCGCTGTTTTGGCCAACACCCAAAGAGCATTCCGAACCTCCACATTTGTCATATCACCATCCTGCGCAGCTTGAGACATATCCTGTAATGTAACAGGTAGGGATTAGCAATAAGCCCTAGGAGACCTAACTCTATCGCCCTTCATAGATGAGGAAGAAGTGAAACGTTTCCTAGAATGCCTCATAGCCTCCCATTCATAGTCATGGTGCTCTTCACAACATGAATAGAACTCTAATCGATGCGATGTGATACTATCTTTGTCACGCCTTGGAGCTAGGGCCTAAATATGATCGGGGAATGGGGAATCCGAAGGAACCCCAAACAAGCCTTATAGCATATCATTACACATCTTTGAACACAGAAGCAGTTAAAGTGACAATAAGAGGCAAACATAAACAAGGGCAATTGGGACTAAGGGAGTGAGAGAGAAGTAGGAAGTAATACCTATATATCATAGATGAGTCAAAGCTCAAGCATAATACATAACTTGTCCAACAACACCTCTAAACATAGATACTTATTAGGGCCAAGACAAGCAACGGACTCACCCTCATAGTCAAAGTAGTAATAAAGGAGAGGGAATCAACGCATAGCTTAAGAAATATATATCAACGTCTCCGGAATGGAGGACTGACCAACTAGCTTGAGAGATAATCGTACTAGCCACGTGGAGGAGGAGGATGGACAAATGGAGCTCCGGTTCCTACATGATGATATCATGTTGGCATAGAGTATGCATTAGTATGTTTGAACATACTAAGTATGTAGGATGCAATGCAACATGAGATAGACATCATAGGCAAAATGCATAATCATAAGACATGAATAACATACTAACAATATGACCTGTATGAGTGATATTTAAAGTAAAACCATGCTTATGTAGAACATAATACTAATGTAAGGAGTGACCGTTATAGTGTAATCCAAGGCCTGCCATCTCCTTGTAGAGGCGCATGAGGTATGAACCCCTTTATGAGGTTGATGGAGTACAAAATCCCTAACAAGGTTGATGGATACAAACCCCCCAACAAGGTTGATGGGTTCAAACCCCCAACAAGGTTGCACGGGCCTGACACCTCCCGAGCGAGGCGATTGAGGTACAAAACCCTCAACAAGGTTACCCGGGCCTACAACCTCCTAGATGAGGCTTGGTCATCCCCAACACTACTGAGATAATATTATATATATATACACACTCCTTTCATCATCTTGTAGCTACATTCCTTTCATCTTCATATATTACTTTCATCATCATATACATATATTCATTTTATCATTATGAAGTCATTCATCTCATAAGACATGCATTGGACCTTCAATTCTTCAAGAAATTATAACCAGACATTTTATCAAACACTTGGCGGGTGTACAGTGCTAGAGTAAAAACCATGCAATTCAAGTATGAAATCATGCAATACAATCCAATGTAAAACCATCAATAGATACTTGTTAACACCCTCAAGCAATATACATCAAAACTCTTCATCAAATCTCACATAGTTCTTAGATTCATCGCCAAAATAATAGTAAAACAGTCATAATTTGATAAACCCCAGCATAGTGTGCAGTGAATTTAATAATGAATATGACCCATGAGTAAATCATCTTTAAATCATGCAAATTAGAGTAAAAAAAAGCTTGGGTATCATAGGTGAAAGGAACTCATGAAAGAAACCCACGTTTCTTAGCTTTTGGAGAATCCTTGAAGAAGATTGGACATAGATACTTGAAGCTAGAGAGGAAATCCTTAGATCCGCATGAGATTTGAGACTTGAATTTATGAGATGAAATATTGTCTAAGTTTCAGGACCAAAGCCTAGGGGCTAGACGTGACATGGAGAATGGGGAATCGAAGGAACCCCAAACAAGATTCTTAACACATCATTGGTCGCGTAAGCATATAAAAGACATAAGAGTAAGAATAGGGGCAAGGAGTCTAAGGTCAAAAATTGCATTACATCATATTCAAGAGAGAAAGAGTCAAAGCTCATATGACAGATATATAGCATGTACAACAAATACCTCTACTACATAGATAAGAGCGGCGAACAAGATAAAGCAACCGGGCTCAACCTCATAGTCAAAATAGAACATAAAGAAGAGTGTCTCAGTATATCATAAGAGAAACACAGGTAAACATCCCTGGAATAGAGGACTCACCAACTAGCTTGAGTAGTACCGAACTAGCCATGTGGAGGAGGAGGATAATCGACTTGGGCTCCGGTTCCTACATAGCGATATCATGTAGGCAAGACTATGCGTTAGTACATTTGAATGTACTAAGTGTGTAGGATGCAATGCAACAACAGATAGGCATCATAATCAAAATGCATAACAATAGGCAATAGGCATAATATAACAATATGATATGTATGATCAATGCTTAAATAAAACATGCTTAACTAACTCATGCTTATATAGGATATCATATGTGTAGAAGAGACCAAGCTATATTTCTAAAGTACAAACCCCTTGGTAGGTTGATGATGATCTCACCCATCACCCTGGTGTGTGAGGTACAAACCCCTCAACTAGGTTAATGATGATCTCACCCATCATCCTAGTGTGTGAGGTGGAAACCCCTCAACTAGGTTGATGATGATTTCACCCATCACCCTTGAGTATGAGGTACAAACCCCTCAACTAGGTTTGTGGCAATATCACCTACCACCCTGGTGTATAAGATACGAACCCCTCAATTAGGTTACCTGGGCTTTAAGTCCCCCAGATCGGGCATGATTTAATGCAACACATCATATAGAATATATCATTTGCACAAGATCTTTCTATCATCACAACATCAATTATATCATATCTCATGCTTTGGACCTTCAATTCCTCAAGAAACCATAACCGGACATTTTATCAAATACTTAGAGGGTGTGGAATGCTAGTGCAAAACCATGCAATTCAAGAGTGAAATCATGCTAGAAAATTAGTGTAAAGCCATCAATAGATACTTGGTAAAACCCTCAAACAATATACATTAAGACCCTTCGTCAATCCTCACCATAGACTTTAGATTCATAGCTCCAGACATAGTAAAACAATCATAATTTCATAGACCCAACATAGTATGCAGTGATTTTCATAATAGATAAGACCCATGAATAAATCAACTTCAAATCATGCAATTTTTGAGTAAGGAGAGCTTGGGTATCATGGGTGAAAGGAACCCATAAAAGAAACCCTAATACCTTAGCTTTGGAGATGAACTCTTGGTGAAGATTGAAAATGGAGGCTTGAAGTTTGAAGGAAATCCTTAGATTCGGAAGGGCTTTTGAGGCTTAAATTTAAGACTGAAAAATATGGCTGTGTTTGAGTGCGTATTGGGGAATGTTTAGGATGATATGAGGGTGAATATGGCTAAATATAGGTATTTTAGTGAATGGGAACACTTAGGCCCAAGACTTAAAAGTCTTGGACCGAGTTGAATAAAACAGTCCCAAAAATATGCCCCTGCGCGTCGCGAAGGCGACACGCTTTACTCACTGATTTCAGCCTACTCTTGGAAAATTCATAATTTGATTCGGTTGCTTTAAAATCGGTGTTAGACCCATTTGCCGCTCAATTTGACCCTTTAAATAAGAATATGAAGTCGGATTTTTGAAATAATAAACAGATTTTTTGATATATGCAAATTATGATTACGGGCACTACCGAGGCACATTTTCAGGCACTTTTTGGGGTCGTTTCAATATCCCTCCCTTGGGAACATTCGTCTCCGAATGTAAAAGAAACGTACATGACAAAAGTAATAATGAACAAATCAGCCCCAACAAGAATGCAACATCACATTTAAAACACCATTTTCAAAATCTCAACATAAGTGTAATGAATGCATATGAATGACATAGTGGCTGAAACATAAGACTTGAAATCACATAGGTGACTTAGAATTAGTACCTTAGGCTTGAGTGGAGTGGAAAAGATAAGGATACTGCTTTTGCATGTCCACTTTGGCCTCCTATGTAGCACTTTCAACTTGTTGGTTCCACCAAAGGACCTTAACGGATGCCACCTTCTTGTTCCTCAATCGCTTCACTTGCCTATACATAATTTGAATCGGAACATCCTCATAAGTCAAATTATATTTAACAACCCCCACAACATCAAGAGGCACAATAGCGTTTGGATCACCTACACATTTCCTCAACATAGAGATATGAAATATAGGATGAACCAACTCCATCGCAACAGGTAACTTCAACTCATAAGCTACCTTGCCAACCCTCCTCATGATCTCATAAGGACCAACATATCTTGGGGTCAACTTGCCATTCTTACTAGAATGGACCACACCCTTAATGGGTGAAACCTTTAGGTAAATCCAATCACCAACTTTGAATTCAAGGTCTCTTCTTCTCATGTTGGCATAGGATTTTTGATGACTTTGGACCGACTTCAACCTTTCCCTAATCATCCTAACCTTCTCAATAGCCTCCATAACCAGATCTGGTCCCAACAAAGCTAACTCACCAAACACAAACCATCCAATCGGTGATCTACAACATCTCCCATAGAGAGCCTTAAAAGGAGCCATACTGATGCTAGAATGATAACTATTGTTGTAGGAAAACTCAATCAACGGAAGATGATCATCCCAACTACCTTTAGCTCCAATACACATGCTCTCAAAATATCCTCAAAGGTTTGGATGGTCCTCTCAGCTTGGCCATCCATTTGAGTGGAAGGATGTAGAAGGCTTAACTCTAGTACCATGACCCTTTGGAAGGATCTTCAAAAATGTGAAGTGAATTGTGCCCCACGATCCGATATGATTGATAAAGGAACCCTATGCAACTTTACCAAGTCATGAATTTATAACCTTGCATAATCTTCAGCCGCAAATATGGTCTTAACTAGTAGGAAGTGAGATGATTTTGTCATCTTATCAATCACAACCCAAATAGAATCAAAACTCTTTCTAGTCTTGGGAAATCCAACCACAAAATCCATATTTATCTCTTCCTACTTCCAAGTTGGAACCTCAATGTCTTATGTTAGGCCACCCGACCTTTGATGTTCAGCTTTGACTTGTTGACAAGTATGACAACTGGAAACAAAATTGGCGATGTCCCTCTTCATACCTCCCCACCAATACACATCCCTAAAGTCTCTATACATATTGGTGGAACTAGGGTGGATAGAATAAGAAGATTTATGGGCCTCATCAAGGATCTTGTCTATCAAACCATCAACACACGGTACACATAACCTAATTTGGTACCTAAGGGCACCATATCCCCCTTGGGAGAAAACCTCCACCTTGCCCTCTTTCACCAAGGCCTTCAATTCTAACAAGGAGGGATCAAGGTCTTGCCCTCCACCTCATAAACCAAAGAAGACTTAGAACCATTAACAACGACAATATCACCACTACCAACCTCCTCCAATCTAATCCCCAACCTAGCTAACGGATGCACTTCCCTAGCCATCTCCTTCCTGCTACAATTAATATGCGCTAGGCTACCTATGGACACCCTACTCAAGGCATCCGCCACCATATTTGCCTTACCCAGATGATAATGCACACTCATATCACAGTCTTTAAGAAGTTCTAACTACCTTCTTTGACTCAAGTTAAGATCTTTTTGAGTGAACACATATTGAATGCTCTTATGATTGGTAAATACATCCACATACACCCCATACAAATAATAGCACCAAATCTTTAAAGCAAATATCACGGCTGCTAATTCAAGATCATGAGTAGGATAGTTCTTTTCATGCACTTTGAGTTGTCTAGAAGCATAGGCTATGACCTTACCATTTGGCATCAACACATAACCCGAACTAACCCGGGAAGCATGACAATACACCACAAATCCCTCAAGCCCATCCAGTAGTAACAATATAGGAGTGGACACAAGCTTGTCTTTCAATATTTGGAAACTCCTCTCACATTCATCCGTTCACATGAACTTAATCTTATTCTGACTCAATTTTTTCATATGGAAGCAATAGAAGAAAACCTATTCAAAACCTCCGATAGTAGCCTGCTAAACCCAAGAAGCTCCTAATGTCTGACAGGGTCAATATTCTAGGCCAATCTCTAATCATATCGATTTTCTTCTTATCCACCTTAATACCACCCCCAACACCACATGTCGTAGGAAGGAAACCTCCCTCAATCAAAACTCAGACTTTTCATATTTTGCATACAATTTCTCCTCCCTCAATATTTGCAACACAACCCTCAAAATGAGCCTGGTGCTCCTCCTCACCACGAGAATTGATCGGAATATCATCAATGAAGACACAACAAAGGAATCAAGATAGGGTTTAAAGACCCTACTCATTAGGTCCATGAAGATGGATGGTGCATTGGTTAACACAAAAGACATCACAACAAACTCATAATGCCTATATCTAGTCCATAAGGCTGTCTCGGGAATGTCACACTCCCTCACCTTCACTTGATGATACCCAGACCGAAGATCAATCTTAGAGAAATGGCTAGCCCCTTGTAATTGGTCAAACAAGTCATCAATTTGTGGAAGATATTTTTGATGGTGACCCTATTAAGTTGCCGGTAGTCAATACACATCCTAAGAGAGCCTTCACAAACAACATCGGAGCACCCTAACGTGATTAGCTAGGTCTAATAAATCCCTTCTCCAACAAGTCCCTCAATTATTCCTTTAACTCTGCTAGGGCTATACAGTTAAGGGGAATAGAAATGGTTTGAGTATCGGGGAGGAGGTCTATGCCAAAGTCTACTTCCCTTTTGGGAGGAACACCGAGAAGGTCATTTGGGAAGACATCAAGAAACTCATTTACAACCGGGACTGACTCTATGGGAAGGAGTTTAGAATCCATATCCCTAACCCTCAAAGATGGTAAAGACACCCCTTAGAGATCAACTTATGGGCATTAGTGCAAGAGATGAATCTACCCTTGACAGCCACATCTTGACTTTCCTACTCAAGGACTAGTTCATTTGGAAATTTGAATTTGACTTTACAGGTTCCACAATCAATAGAAGCATAGTAAGCATGCAATCAATCCATCCCAAGAATGACATCAAAATCAACCATGCCTAATTCAACAAGATCACAAAGCAATAATTTATACAAGATGCAAATACGAAAACTTGTTTAGACTTTTCTAGCAATAATAGATGCACCAATAGGAGCAGACACTTTATATGACTCATGCAACAACTCAGGGCCAACATGGAACTTTTGGGTAATAACGGGGATGACAAAAGAAAGAGTGGCACCCGGATCAATCAAATCATATAAATCAAAGTCAAAGATGATTAACATACCAGTAACAACATCGGAAACCTCATCAAACCCTTGTCTCATAAGTACTACATAAAACGGATTATGCTTTGGGGCACCACTTTGATGACCAGCCCTACCCAATGGAACTGCATTTGCACACAAGCCTTTGTTACGATTTCTTGGACAATCCATGTTCTTGTGACCAAGCTCTCCACGTTCAAAGCATGCATTAGAACCTTTCAAACATAGACCCTTATGATCCCCTCCATATTTAGGACACACATAATAGGAGCCACACCACCAACACCTTGAGGCCTAGGAAAGTTATTGGCAAACCCCCTATTAATAGCATGAGAAGACCCTTGGCCTTGATGGAGTCGGCCACTCCTTTGGGACTTACACTTAAAACATGCCCTCTTGGCCTCATGACCTATCCTCTTCTTTAACTTTTTTTCCTCCATTTGCTCGGCATATGTCATCAATTGAGACAAGTCCATGTCATTAATTATCAAAGCGGACTGGCATTCTTCACTCAGCAAGTCAGTGACCCCCATCATAAACTTATTCATCCTAGGTCTAGGATGCGCCATCAAATGAGGAGCATAGTTTGAAAGTTGATTAAACTTGACGGTATACTCACTCACACTCATAAAACCTTGCTTCAAATTCATAAACTCTACCAACTTAGCTTCCTTAAGCTCAAGAGGGGAAGAACCGATAAAGGAAAGCCAATTTGAACTCCTCCTAAAGCACCACATTACCATTTCCTTCTCCCCCTTCCATTGATCATAACATATTTGGGCTACCCCTTTGAGTTGGTACGCCGCCAACTCCACCTTTTCATTCGGCCCAACACCTATGATATTCAAAATCTTGCAGACCTCATCAATGAACTTTTGTGGATCTTCATCCACCTTTGACCCATAGAACACCGGAGGATTCATTCTCATGAAGTCCCTTACCCTAGATCCAGGGGTAGTAGCATGAGGGGCTTGGACCCCTTGATTGACTTGGTCGGCCACAACTTGGGCATGCATGGTGGGAGCATCCCGGAGCTCACCATTGGTAGGTTGCTCCTCTGGAGTTCAGGCCCTTTTTCCTCGAGTGTTAGGCATGATCTAGCATAGCAAAGAACAATCATTAGGGGGGAAAAGCTTACCACAACTCTATAGCATGACTTAGAACATGAAGAAGTGAACATTTCCTCTTATTCATAGTCATGGCGCTCTTCACAACCATGAATAGGACTCTAGCCAACGCGGCGTGCTAGACTTCGAGGATTTATAAACCTAGTGCTCTGATACCAAGTTTGTCACAATCCAAGCCTAGGGCCTAGACGTGACACGGCAAATGGGAACCCGAAGGAACCCTAACAAGCCTCTTAACCTATCATTACATATCATTGGTCGCAGAAGTACATAAAAGGCATAAAGAGTAAGAATAGGGGCAAGAGGACTAAGGGGAAAGCTTGCATAACATCAAAGTCAAGAGACAAAGAGTCAAAGCTCATATCATAGATACATAGTATGTCGAAGAAACACCTCTACTACATATATAAGATCGGAGGCCAAGACAAAGCAACCGGGCTCACCCTCATAGTCAAAATAAAACATAAAGAAGAGTGTCTCAGTACATAATAAGACAAACATAGATAAACGTCCCCAGACTCACCAACTAGCTTGAGTAGTACCAAACTAGACACGTGGAGAAGGAGGATGATCAACTTGGGTTCCAATTCCTACATGGTGATATCTTATAGGCAAGAGTATGCGTTAGTACGTTTGAATGTGTTAAGTATGTAGGATGCAATGCAACAAGAGATAGACATCATAATCCAAATGCATAACAATAGGCAATAGGCATAATGTAACAATATGACATGTATGATCAATGCTTAAGTAAACATGCTTAAGTAACTCATGCTTATATAGGATATTATATGTGTAGAAGAGACCAAGCTAGATTTCCAAAGTACAAACCCCTTGGTAGGTTGATGATGATCTCACCCATCACCCTTGTGTGTGAGGTACAAACCCCTCAATTAGGTTAGTGGCAATCTCACCTACCACCCTGATGTTTGAGGTACTAACCCCTCAACTAGGTTACCCGGGCTCTTAGTCCTCCGGGCCGGGCATAGTTTAATGCAACACTTTATATAGAATATATCATATGCACAAGCTCTTTCCATCATCATAATATCAATCATATTATATCTCATGAGTTGGACCTTCAATTCCTCAAGAAACCATAACTGGACATTTTATCAAACACTTAGAGGGTGTGCAATGCTAGTGTAAGACTATGCAATTTAAGAATGAAATCATGCTAGAAAACTAGTGTAAAGCCATCAATAGATACTTGGTAACACCCTCAATAATATACATCAAGACCCTTCATCAATCCTCACCATAGACTTTAGATTCATAGCTCCAAACATAGTAAAACAGTCACAATTTCATAGACCCAACATAGTATTCAGTGATTTTCATAATATATAAGACCCATAAATAAATCAACTTTAAATTATGCAATTTTTGAATAAGGAGAGCTTTGGTACATAGCTAAAAGTAACCCTTGAACGAAACCCACATACCTTAGCTTTGGAGATGAAATCTTGATGAAGATTGAAAATAGAGGCTTGAAGCTTGAAGGAAATCCTTAGATCCGAAAGAGGTTTTGAGACTTGAATTTAGGACTGAAAAATATGGCTGTGTTTGAGTGAGTATTGGAGAATGTTTAGGATGATTTAAGGGTAAAATATGGCTTAATATAGGTATTTTAGTGAATGGGAACACTTAAGCCCTAGAATTAAAAGTCTTGGATTGAGTTGAACAAAATAGTCCCAAAAATATGCCCTTGCGTGTCGCGGAAGCGGCGCGCTTTGGTCACTATTTTTAGTCCACTTGAAAAATTCATAATTCGATTCAGTTGCTTAAAAAACGGGGTTAGACCCATTTTTCACTCAATTTGACCTCCTAAACAAGAATATGGAGTTGGATTTTTGAAATAATGAATGAATTTTTAGATATATGAAAATTACGATTATGGGCACTTCCTAGGCACATTTTCGGGCATTTTTTGTGGTCGTTTCACTAAATGTCTGGGAGAGTAGTTAGGAATGTCTTGATGATATGAGGATGAAATAAGGCTTAGTATAGGTATTTTCACGCATGGTAAGGCTTAGGATGAAGATCCACAAGTCTTTTTGGTCTAAACTGAAAAACTAGACTGCAAAATACACTGGGGTGTGTCGCACACCAAATGTAGATCAACACTGTTTTCTTCAAACTTTGAAATTATGAAATTTGCTAAGGTTTCTCTATAATCGGGGTTATACCCATTACCCACTAAATTTGAACCCCTGAACAAGAATGTCAAGTCAGATTTTTGAAATAACGCATGAATTTTTAGATATATGGAAATTATGATTCTGGGCATTTTTTAGGCACATTTTCGGACACTTTTTGGGGTCATGACAACCTTAGACTTTGAGTTTCTTGAAATTGAGTAGGGAAAAAATAGAAGGTTGGAAGTGGGTCTTGGAACCCAAAACTTGTTCTTGAGTTTTCTTGAATTTGTATTGGGGTTTGATGGAGGCTCTTGATAGAACTTGAGAGTGTATTTGAGATGAGAATAATGAGTTTGATCCTTTGGAATATGGTAGGTTTTTTGGAGAGGTTACGATAGCATTGGAAGTTTAAAAAGTTCATTAGAGTAATTGAAATTTACAAAAATGCCATTTGTGAACGAATGGAAAAATTGGCAAACTGCTGCCTCACTGGACGCTTGACTGGTCGTGTGGCACTCTAGGGGTCGTGTGGAGTTCCCACGAGACAAGACTTAAGCCTCAAAAGTGCAATTGGAATACTTGGGAGAAAGTAAGCGTCATCGTCACTTTGATGGACCACTTCATGGGCCGTGTGGTGCTTCATGGTCCATGTAGTGGTCCGTTGCACCACACTTTAGACAAGAAAATTTGGCCAGGCCACCCCACGCCTAGGTTCCACAAGCCGTCAACTCTCACACAGCCAGTCAAGGGTGCCCGTGGCAGCTCACTTAGCCAAAATTTTCCCTCATGCCAACCTTGCCTCTCTTGCACACCCCACAACCCTCCACACAGTCAGTGGCAAGCGACACGGCCCATACCACTGGCCGTGTCACATTACTTAGGCCAAAAATGACCTTTTTCATCCCCAAGCTATCCAAACGGCCTGTCCAACACATCATTGGTCATCAAGCTATTTGTGTGACATCACTGCACGAGAGGGTCTCACGAAAACGATCATAACTACTTCATTAGACCTCGAAATGAGGTGATACTAAGTGCGTTGTAAAGCTAACTCAAAGGGATTTTATTTGACATGTCATGGGGCACCCAATTCGAAGTGCACTAAAAGTTATGCTCGTTTAAAGTTGACCCTTGCATGAACCAACACCCAAAACTCTACTCGAAGGTAAGTCTTGAACTTGTCCAAGTACTAGGGGTCTCCCATGACCCTAATACAATCTATACCTAAACAAATGAGGCACGAAACATGGTAACATAAGAGCACAGAGCTACGGGGTGTCACAATATCCCCCTTGGAAACATTCATCCCCGAATGTCAAAGAAACATACACAAGGAAAGCAATCATGTTGATTTTAGCCTAACGTGGATGCAACAAATGCACTTAAACATGATTTTAAAAAAGTCAAAACATGCACATCAAAATTACCATAAATCTTTGTCAATATATACATGAATGCATGAACGACATAGGGCTGAAACATAAGGACTTGGAATCATAAAAAAGGACTTGACATGTTATCACAAGCTTGAATAGGATGAAAGAGATAAAAATATTGCTTCTCCATGTCCGCTCTGGCTCCCCGAGAGACACTTTCAACTTGACGATTCTTCCAATGTGCCTTGAAAAACACTACATCCTTATGAATCAACTTCTCTACCCTTCCATCCAATACCTCCACTGGGCTCTTCTCCTAAGCCAACTTATCTTACACAATACACACAAGCTCAAAGAGTTCTATAGCACAAGGGTCACCAATGCATCCCTTCAACTTAGAAACATAAAGAACAAGACGAGCTTTATCCATATCCATAGGCAATCCCTATTCACATGTAACCTTACCAATCCTCCTCAACATACTACAAGTACTCATAAACCAAAAACTAAATCCCCTTTCTTGCCAAACCGGACAACACCCTTCATGGGTGGGACTTCCAAGTGAACTCAATCTTCAACACAAGCACACATAGCCTACCATAGTACCAAATGACACTATCTCCCCCTTGGGAGGCAACCTCCACATCACCATCTTACAACAAAGCATTCAATTCTAATAAGGCAGGGTCAATTTCTTGCTTTGCTTTTACCTCATCATCCAAGAAAGATTTTGAACCACCAACTAATACAATACCACCATTATCAACCTCTTCCAACCTAACTCCCAATCTAGCCTACCAATGGACCTGTCTAGCCACCACATTTATTTCAACAATATCACAAGGCGAGACCTAAATAGAACATGACTATGAAACAATTCCTATAGACCCTTCTAGTAACAATAAACTAACACAACCATTCGGGACACATAAGAAACTTACTAACAACAAAAGGGATAATGAGAGGAATAGGGGCCTCCAAAGCCATCAAAGCATGCTCAAAAAAATCAAAGGAAACCTCAACACACTGGAAGTAACATCGGGCGCTTCATCAACCCTTCGCCTCCCTTGAAGAGCATAGAACCAATTGTGCTTTGGGGCACCACCTTTAGGACGAACATCTTCACCCTTTCCTTGGGTACGAAGGCAATCTTTCTTTTTATGCCCCTCTTCACCACAAAGGAAACAAGCATTGCTGTCCTTCAAACATGGTCCTCTATGAACCTTACTGTCATGGCCCAAGCCTAGGGCCTAGACATAACACGACAATTGGGGAAACCCAAAGGAACCCCAAACAAGCCTCTTAACTTGTCATTACACATCCTTGATCGCGGAAGCATATAAAAGACATATAGAGTAAGAATAGGGGTAATGGGGCTAAGGGAAAGCTTACATAAACATCATAATCAAGAGATAACTCAAAACATAGATACATAACTTATCCAACAAAAACATCTAAATACATAGATAGAGCAGGGGCCAAGACAAAGTAACTGTGCTCACCCGCATAGTCAAATAGAACATGAGAAAGTGTTTCAATACATAGATAATAGCAATCATAGGCTAAGGTCCCCGAAATGGAGGACTCACCAACAGGCGTGGAATAGCACCGACTAGCCACATGAAGGAGGAGGATGATTAACTTGAGCACTGGCCCCTACATGGTGATATCATTTAGGTAAGAGTATGCATTAGTATGTTTGAATGTACTAAGTATGTGGGGTGCAATGCAACAACGGATAGACATCATACTCAAAATGCATACATGAGACAATAGGCATAGTATAACAATATGACATATATGATCAATGCATAAATAAAACATGCTTTCAATAACTCATGCTCATATAAGATATTATATGTGTAGAAGAGACCAAGGTAGAATCCTAACTATGGTTGGGAGGTGCCATTTACACCTGGACACCCTGGTGGAAAGGTACTAAACTCCTCACATGGTTGATGCCATTCACACCTGGACACCCTGGTGGCAAGGTACTATACCCCTCACATGGTTGATGCCATTCACACCTGGACACCCTGGTGGCAAGGTACATACCACTCAGATGGTTATTCGGGCTCCTATACCCCCCAGATAAGGCATGGTCTAATGCAACACATTATATAGAACATATATATATCATGTGCATTAGCTAATTTCATCATCATAACATCAATCATATCATATCTCATGCTTTGGAGCTTCAATTCCTAAAGAAAACATAATCAGACATTTTATCAAATACCTTGGGGGTATGTAATGGGGGTGAAAGACCATGCAACTAAGAAGTGAAATCATGCAAGAAAATCTATAGTAAAAGCATCAATCAACGCCTTGCAACAACCCCAAGATAATCACATCAAAACCCCTCATCAAATTGAACATTAGATCTAAGATTTAGAGCTCAAAACATGCTAAAACAACCATACTTTCATGAGCTAAATCTTTGTGCAGTAAATTTCTCAATATACAAGACTCATATGTAAAATCAACTTTAAATCAAGCAATATTAGTAAAAAGGAGGCTTAGGGACCATGGGTGAAAGGACCCAATGGTTCAATGCCACATACCTTAGCTTTGAAGATGTTCTTGGTAAAGATTGAAGATGGAGGCTTGAAGTTTGAAGAGAATCCTTAATTCCAGATGTGGGTTTTGGGACTTGAATTTTGGAGTGAAAATATGGCCAAGTGTTTTGGGGAGTATTGGAAAATGTTTAGGATGATATAAGGGTGAAATGTGGCTAAGTATAGACAAAGAAACGTTTGGGAAACTTGGGCCCAACACTTAGAATATTTTGGGCAGCACAGAAAAAAACTGGCAGGCAAAATACACCTCTTCGCGATGCGGAGAGGACGTA
>JAPFFP010068752.1:0-24865 GCA_026153255.1 Solanum medicagineum
CCCGACGAAGCTAGTGGCGAATAGGAAAAGGGAAGTAGATGATAGAATTCGATTGATGTGTTCTCGTCTAATCAACCGAACCTGACCAAGGGGAGATTGATTGGGACTATTGGTAATGGTTAGTTGGCACGCCATGGTGGTTGACCAGGCACTATGGCGAAATTCAACCTTCACCTGCACAAGAGGGATGGAAGAACCAAAGTTACCATCCTGCATGTGACTCACCAATTATAGTTATGTATCTAGGGTAATCAAGTTGGCGTACCATGGGGAACATAATTCCCAAGTTGTTCCCTAAATTGTGTTTTTCCTTGTGTTATAGTTAGTGTTTGTTTTAGTTCATTTTTGAATCACCAACCCCCCTCCCCATTTAGAGATTGTAGTCATAAATACTAGAAATGATTAGTAGTTGAGTCTTGTAATCAAGCCCTGTATTCCCTGTGGATTCGACCCTAACCTTGGTTATGTTAATTACTTATAGTTACCATTTTCTTATTGGAGCGTGACTATCATAAAAAATCATGGCGCCATTGCTGGGGATACGACTAGGTTTTCATTTGATTTCACTATTATTTAGTTCTAGTGTTAATTTCTAGAGTCTCTTGTATTTTACTTTTGTTTTTGTTTTTGTTGTTTGATTTCTCTTGTAGAATATACTAGTTGTATTCCTAACACAAGGAGCAAAGACCATCCCTTAGCTCCACTAATTTGGAAATCCATTGACTACCAAGAAGGATGGCTTAAGTGAATGATGACATTGAGGTTGAGGAGGATATGCGCACGAATGAGGATATGGATAATAAGAGAATCCACCACAAAGGGGTAACAGGCCACAGCTCAGGGACATCATGAAGATGCTTATGGATGGAATCAATATCGATTGAACCCAATGGCTATGGATATTACCAGTGCTATAGTACTGCCTCCTTTACCTACAGATACTAAGTTCATGGTATCGAGTGGATTGCTCCAAATGCTCCGAAACCGCAGTCTATTCACAGGGTTACCTTCGGATGATCCCCACTGTCATTTTCTGAATGTCGTGTTTGTGTATAAAAGTGTCATGGGGACACAAAACCTTTCTCTTGATGTTGTTAGGTTAAGAGTGTTTCCACAGGCAATGCAATTGTATTGCTTTCGAAGCTTCCTCTGGGCACTATCACAAGTTGGGCTGAACTTCAGAGAGTATTTCTTGAAGGATACTTCCCAAGATCCAAGAAGTTGAAGCTCAAGGGCCAAATCAACATGTTTGAGCAATTGTCAGGTGTTTCTATTAGCACAATATGAGAAAGGTTTACTAAATGCTTGAGGATGGCTCCCGATTACAAGATTGTCGATGATGCCTTGGTCGAGATTTTCTATCGGGCACTTGACAAGAATAGTCAAGCTTGCGCCGATACGATCATGGGATGCATGTTTTTGGATCAACCTTTTGCATTGATAGCCTCAAGAATGGAACAAGTGATCAAAACAAATAGAGCATGGGGGCAACAAGAGTGAGGTGTGATGAAATCTTCTTGTGCGGTTAATAGTACTAATGAGCAAGCAAAGGTGAATGAAGAGATCATGGAGCAACTTTCTCAACTTCGCACAAGCGTGGATTTAGGCTTGAAGCAAAACCAATCAAGGTTCCATGCAATCACTCACCAACCATTGAAGGCTCCTACCTATGATGATCCATTCTTTGACGAGGATGCATCTTTTGTAAGCAACCTAGCGGTGGGTTTCCAGAACAACCCCCAAGGGTCCAATCTGGACTATGAGGTAAGGTTTTGGGAATCAAGGTCGGAACTTCAACCATGATGGGATGTATAGAGACAACCAGGGTGGATACTATGAGAGAGAGAGAGAGAGAGTGCCAGATGCAGATTAGGGGAGAAGAGAGGGCTACTGGAATGGTCCTTTTGTGCCACCACACAATCGTGATGCCAGGTCAAGCAACTCAAGGATCAAAGATATGTTCGAAAAATTGTTGAAACGAGCAGACCATCAAGATAAGACTTTAAAGAAAAGCAGATATCTCATGTATTAATAAAAAGATAGAGTCTCACTCGGTGGAACTCAAGCAATTTGAGCAATAATTTGGACAAGTTTCTTCACAATTGAACCAACGCCAAAAGGGAACCCTACCAAGCAATAGAGTTCAAAACCCAAAGAATGAAGGGCATTGCATGGTGGTGATGACTAGGAATAGCAAAAGCATCGTAGATCCCCCTACGCCGGTAATTGTGAAGGAAGTTGATGAGTAGGGCCTTGGTGGTGAAGTCTTGGTTGAGAGAGATGATTCGAAGGGTGTTGGGATGCAACAAGAAGAGATAAGGGAGCATGACAAAGTGAAATCTATCCCAAAACCTCCTCTTCCTTTCCCTAAAAGGCTTAAGAAGAAGGAAGAGGAGAGAAAGTTCAAACACTTCCTCTTGATGTTGAAGCAACTCTCCATCAACATTCCTCTTCAAGAAGCTTTGGAGAAAATTCCCGGATATGCTAAATATATGAAGGACTTAGTCACCAAGAAACGCACTTTGAGCCAAGAGTTCTCACAAGAACTCCAACAATGTAGTGCCATTATGACTAAAAGCCTTGCTCAAAAGCGAGAAGACCCTAGTGCATTCACCATCCCCTGTACCATTGGTGATATCGAGTTTGCAAGTGCATTGTGTGACTTAGGAGCGAGCATCAATCTAATACCTCTTGCAGTATTCAAAAAGTTTGGCCTTGGTACTCCTACCCCGACAATAATGAGGTTGCTTATGGTGGATCGAACCATTAAAAAGCTGAAGGGAATCCTTTTGGTTGTGCTTGTTAAAGTGGATAAATTCATCTTCTCAGCGCATTTTGTGATCCTCGACTGTCCTCGACTGTCCTCGACTGTGAAGTTGATTTTGAGGTGCCCATTATTTTGGGGAGACCATTTCTAGCCACTGGGAGAGCCCTAGTGGATATGGATTTAGGCCAACTATGGTTCAGGATTAATGATGCAGAAGTTGTGTGCGATATGCACCAATCCATGAAACACCCTGATGAGTGCAAGAGTGAGGTGTGGACCCTTGATGATAGTTGATGAAGGAAGATAACAAAGTCTAGCCACGACATCACAGAAGGCATTTCTTGGGAGGCAACCCAAATATTATTGATAAGTGTTGGTTTATTTTTAAGTTTTTTTTATTGTTGAGATTGTTTGGTAGAAGCTTTGAGTTTTTCTTATATGATTGAAAGACATTGGTGCAATCATAATGCTTTGGGAATCGCTCTGCTTGAAGACTTGGTTTGCGGGTAAAAATTGAAGAACTGAAGATCTGAAAAATGACACTAGGAGCAGGTTCTACGATCATGCCTACAAGTCGTAGTCCTCACTATGACTCATAGTTATGCATCGTAGAGGGAATCAGTCAGTATCAGAAGTTGGCAAATACACTAGGAGCCAACCTTATGACACATAGGACACACTACGAGTCGTAAGTGTGGTTCATACTGCTCAGGTAAGATTCCTAAATTTTTATAAGTGTTGGGCTAATACGAGACTGATATATATGAGTTGTAGGACGGCCTACGACTCGTAGCCCCGATCTACACAATTTTAAAGGCCGACCCGATTTCATTTAAAAGGGGGTCAATATAGTATCTGACCCCTAATTCATTTTCAAACCCTAAGAGGTGACGAAAAAAGCTTCCTCCATCACCAACATCATTTTTTGGATCAAAATTCCGGCTACCCACGTCATTTTCCAGCGAATATTTTTGCAAAGTTATTGTTCTTTAGGGTTCCAGTGCGGGTTTGAGTTTCCTGTGCTTTGGTTCACTTCTCCAATAGATTGGTAAGCTCTTTGGTTATACTTCACAATCATTGGTTATGAGTTTGTTCTCTATATAAGTATATGTTTGCTTGGATCATGTTTAATCATGCCATTCAGTGATTATTAAGCTAGACTTGTAATCCAGGGTTTTTAAGCTTTAAAGAGTTGAGTTGTGAATCGATCCTTGTTGAAATTCTTGAGTGGGAGATTGTGAATGTAAAGTTTGTGATCCATGTTATGTAATGTGTGATCGTTGCCCTATCATGGTCTAAATGGTTATCGGAGTTGGAATTTAGAAAGTGTGGGTGTGATCCCTATGATTTAGCATGTGGGATTTGATTGAATTGTTGTGTATGGAAATTGCATCCTTTAGAGTGTTTTATAGTTGTTGAGTGTTAGTTTGCAAAGTATATTGTATTTAGTGTGCTTGACATAACGCGAAATTAGTTTCAATTCTCAGGGATATGGTCGTTTTGAATATCTGATATCGGGATGGAATTGATTATGTGTTATATGGCTGTCTTGCTCTTATGTGCCAAATTTGAGTTGAATTGTGTGGTTGATTTGTGCTTTGCATGGGAAAAAGTTAGGCATTGCAGGTGACTTTTGTGCCCAGCTACGAGGCACTCTTATGACTCATAAGTGCCTATACTAGCCAAAGTGGCCCCTCGTAGCAAGCATTAGTCACCTATAATTCCTTCATGTTTCTCATGCGAGCTCCACATATGACTCGTAGTACCTACTACGATTTGTAGTGAGGGTCTCGTAAGCTTTGCTAACTTTTGAAAATGTTCCTGGAAATAGGTACAACACCAAGACTATGGCTCATTGGTCACCTTACGAGTTGTAACTATGTCTCATATCTAGGATCAGAAAGTAATTTTGAAGGCATAATTTCCATAAGGATGGTATACGACTCGTAGGTCACCCTACGAGTTGTAACTGTACTCGTATCTGCAAACCTACAATTGCACTAGTAGATTTATATTTTTGAGTTGGATTTGTTTCTTTGTTCTTTATTATGTGTTTTAATGGATCTAACATCTTGAACTTACATGTTGCTTTGTGGTTTTTTTGCAAAAAAAATGCCACCTAAAGACAAATGGGCAATTCAATTTCTCTAACGGAGGTTGCGAGATTAATCCTCAGAAACTGAGTAATCCAAGGGCTCTATGGAAGTCCATAGAGTCAGGTTAGACCTGGAGGCCAATAGACCTCAGACTCAGGCACTTGCAGAATAGACACCCATATAAGTGAGTAGTTCCTCCCAGTGTGAAGAGGAGGAACAAGAGGGCAATGGGGATAGGTCAGTTAGCAGCTTACCACTGATGACTTCCTCACACTCAGGTTTAGAGTCAGAGTCAGAGAGAACTTTTTAGAAGGAGAAGGTCCAGTCCCAGCCCCCAGTTAATCACAGATGGTGCATCCTTGGGATGAATTAAATATATGACCAAGGGTTGGAGCCTAAGGGGCAAGGCTAGTCGATTTCCCAATTTCATGAGGAGTCCCGGCTGAATGCCTCAGGCTTAGATAGAGTGCACGGATTGGATGCTGGGTTGGATGTGCATGGACTATGATGGACCACACAATAGTTGGGCAAATATGCCCTTTACGTAGTCCGTGAGTTCTATGCGCAATATCTTGCTATACTCCGCCGGGGGTTGCCGAAGAATAAAAAACAAATTGACCAACCAAAGCTACGGGTGGTGACAGTCCGAGGGAGGAGATTTGACATCTTGGAGGAGACGATCCGACGAGTGCAGTTTGGGCCTACTTACATGGCCCCTCAGTCCACCGCGGAGATCGATAGCCATATTGAGAAGATGAGGACTGCGGTAACTAGGAAGGACATCAGGGCAAGGACAAAACATCTGCGGTGGATCGCTAGCCAGATTTGTGAGGAGGTTGTTGAGCCAATGTGGGTCACACACCAAGCAGATACTATAGTAAAATCCCACCTCTCATTTCGGGCCAAGTTTTGGTGGCCCATTATTCGTTGGCGTATTAGACCAACTTTTATGAATAATGTGATCACCCTCAAGAGAGTTGTATTGTTGGCCAGCCTTCTAGCTGGGTATATTATAAATTGGGCCCGGATCATTTCGGAGAAGATTAACAAGGCTACCGCTCGGAAGGGCACCTCACTGCCGTTTCTAGTTTTGATTCATCGACTATGCAGTGCAATAGGTGTTCCTATTAACCCTCACCGGGACCCTCATGTAGATTCCACATGCACTATGGATCCCAGCCTGATAAAGGCTGACGAAAAACCCAGTGGCCTTACCATGGGCAGCTCCTCCAACTATCCCAGAGCCATTCCCGGTAGAGCCTTAGACTTCAGGTTCACCTCCAGGTACTGCCGGCACTACTCTGGCTACTACAGATCCTACACCTGCAATGGAGATCGAGTCTACACCATCCTCCAGCACTTTAGCACCAGCAGCACCTTCTTTACCGATTGACTCTATTTTCTCTGCTATTGCATTTCAGGCTTTATTGCGCAGTGTGACTGTAGTAAATGGCAGGCTACGTGAGCTGTCAATGCAGGTTGGGCAATTGATTGATCATATTGTTTGGGACTCCGAGGATAGTATAAAGACATATGCTTGAGATTTGGTTGATGAGAGAGTCCGACCTATGGATACCAGGGTTGATACATTTGAGGCTAGAGTTCACTAGAGGCTTGAGAGAGCTATGCTTCCCGATGCGAGCACAGTTACTAAGGAGTTGGCCAAATTTAAGGCCGACTTATTATAGATGTTGACTGCCCCTGTTCCAGCCACGGAGGGGGCACCGGTAGGAGATAAGGCATTTGATTGGCTTTATGACCGTCCGAACACCCGAGGGAAGAGGCCCCTCGAGCATGTTGACCCACAGCCGACTCCACAGAAATCGAGACAGGAGGAGGAGCCCATACCTGAGGAGATGGTTTAGGAGTCACTTTCATTAGCGGTTATTCAGAGAGAGAGAGCAAAGCACACCCCACAAAGAGAGGGTACTTCAGGCACTGCAACAGAGAAGGAGAGACAATCCCAGTGCCCCACAAACCAGCCTGAGATCGGTGCTTGATGTACCTTGATGTTTGACTTCTTTTGACCCCAATGCTCATTTTGTTATGTTGGATACTTTATTTTCTTTTCAGACAATCTTTTGATTATGTTGGTTTTTGGTTGTATTTAAATATGTTTATGTTGGATGTTATTTTTAATTCTACTTTGAATGTTTATTTTTGGTTTTTAATGGATGTATATATATAATTCTATGATATTGTGTTTGGTTTTTATTCTTGTCTTTACTTTGAGGACAAAGTATCATCTTTTGGTGGGGTGGTGGAAGTCATGGATTAAGGTGACGTCTGAGTAGCCTCAAGTCCAGAACTTCCCCTATTTTTTATCCCAAGGTTTTCTTGCCGTGATTCTTTTTCCTTGTGGATATTTACTTTTCTATTGAACCGGCATGTTTAGGTAGTGTAGATAATGGGTAAATTCATAGTAGTGGTATTTTTTGGCATATACATAAGTTTAGAGTTGTTTTCAATGTTTTGATGAAAAATTGGGTACCCTCAATATTTTTGAGGTTGTGATTATTGATGCATTCATACATTTTTGAGTATCTGGCAATGTCTGTTCTTTTATTGTGAAGGTAAGTGAGATTGAAACCATGACCTGTGAGTGTATACTTGATTGTGGATGCAATTGCCATGTGTGCTGTGAGCTTATTTTGTTGCATTCATGCATCTTGTATGGACCCAGAACTTGCCTTGTTACTCTAAAGTTGGTTTGGTGATGTGGAGGATATGGAAAGGATCTTAGGCCTCTGTTCCTTGACTGAAACCACGTTTATCCTAAATGACCCACCAGATGAGTGAGTGAATCCCTTGTTCTAAACTTCTGAGCTTATCAGGTACTCATTCTTTCTTGATACCTTGCTAAGTTAACCTTGTTTGATTAAATGCCTTGATATTGGCCCTGGTTTATCTTTGAACATGTGAACCTTGATTGAGGCCAAAGAAGTTGAGGGTGGTTGTAGTTAGTGGCCCTTGTTTGAGGCATAGATATTGTATACTTCAACTGAGGCTAAAAACCTAAGTTTAGGGTGGCCCTTATTGTGGCAAAGTAATAATGATAAGGTGGTTAGTTGGGAAATAAAGAAAGAAATGAAAAGGCATGAATCGAGTGAAGAAAAAGAAAAGAAAAGTGTCTTGAATTTCAGAAAAATAGCAATAATGAGCATGAAATCGAGGTACAGTTGAAAAAGAGAAAGAAAGCACTCGAGAAAATTTCAAAACAAGAGAATAAGGGTGGATTGATTTAAAAGGTTTGGATTATGAAAGAAAAAAAGTGTTGGTAAACATGGTTCAAGGATAGCTTTTAGTCACTACTTGCCCTAAACACCATACCAAAGCACACTAAACCTATGTTACAAGCCTATAACCTAAAGTGATTCAACTCCGCTTTATCACTAAGCCAGAATATGAGTATAAAGGCAAGCCTATGGTGTTAGTCAGTAGGCATTTAATTTCAATTGTGAGAGTGAGAATGCTTCCTCAGTCCCTGAAATCTAAATGCTTTTGAGTGAGTAGAAGGGACTTCTTTCCAGTGAGGGCATTTGCACTATATGAGTAGCATATGATTATACCAGCGATTGTGGACGGTTGATGCTCCTTAACTTGTCATAGTTGGATCGCCAGGTATCTCATTATGTTCCTGTTTACTCAATAATCTTACAATCCTGTTTTGAAATAGTAGTTGGGTACCTGAATCAGAGAAGTGATATATATGTCATTAGTTTAGTTGCTATGTATTTCTCTTTGTCTGTGTAGATTAATTTGTCGCTTGAGGACAAGCAACAATTCTAAGTTGAGGGTGTTGATGTACTGTCAAAATACAACACATTTGGTACCTAAAACAAGGGATTTTATGAGTTCTTGAAGCTACTTTTAATGTTTTGATGTGTTTTTGAGTTAATCTTGTAGAAAAGTTAGGTTGGCATGATTTTGAAGAAAAGTTGAGATTTTGCTGAAGCATATGCCATACGAGCCCACCTACGAGTCATAGCTCACTCAACAAGTCGTAAGTTGTATCGTAGCAAGAATCAGAGATAAAAGATCAGAAATATGCCAAGTGGAGGTCACCCATACGAGCCCAGCCTACAAGTCGTAAGGCACACTATGACTCGTATAGGTGGACTCGTAGCAAGAATCAGAGAGCCAAAATGTTGGACCAAAAACTGAAGACCAAGCTATGAGACAAACATATGAGTCGTAGCCCAAGTAACGACTCATACCTGCGGGCCGTACCAGTTCAGTCCAAGATGCCAAGAACCTAATACGATACCCCAACTATGACTTGTAGGTCATCATATGAGTCATAACTGCGAGACTTATCAGTTGTCAGCTGTCTTTTCTGTGTAAACTCTAGGGTTAATTGGTAAATACTATATATAGAATAAGTTAGCTTTTTGAGAGGAGTTCGACCAGTAGAAGTTCAAGAATTACATTTTGAAATTTTCTTAGGTTTTTAGGGTAGATTATTCTTCTATCTTGGAAAACCCATTTTGGGGATTGTAAATCTTACCTTGTACTCATTGCTGTCAATCAAGCATGTGGGTTTGCAACTTGTGGTGCCTATCTCCTTCATTGTTATCGGTGAAACTCTCAACTATGATTGGGGTTTTGCATTTGTTATCTATTTCCCTTCATTTTTATTGTTATTTGGTGGTAGCCAACACTAAACCCTGCCTACTATCACGATCCCGACCAAGGTAGTGATGAATAGGTAAAGGAAAGTAGATGACAGAATTCGATTGATGTGTTCTCGTCTAATCAACCAAGCCTAACCAAGGGGAGGTTGACTAGGACTATTGGTAACGGTTAGTAGGCATGCCATGGTGGCCGACCAAGCGTCATGGTCAAATATGACCTTCACCTTCACAAGAGAGCTGAAAGAATAAGCTACCATTTTGCATGCGACTCACCAATTATAGTTATGTATCTAGGGTAATCAAGTCGACGAACCATGGGGAACACAATTCCCAAGTTGTTTCCTAAATTGAGTGTTTCCTGGCATTCTAATTAGTGTTTGTTTTAGTTTGTTTTTGAATCACAACCCCCACCCCCCATTAAGAGATTGTAGTCATAAACACTAGAAATGATTAATAGTGAAGTCTTGTAATCAAGCGCTGTATTCCCTGTGGATTCGACCCTAAACACAGTTAGGTTAGTTACTAATAGCGACCGCTTTCTTATTGGAGCGTGACCATCATCAAGTATGCGTTAGTACATTTGAATGTACTAAGTAGGCAGGATTCAATGCAACAAGAGATAAGAAACATAATCAAAATGAATAAGCATAGGAAGTGAGTAGCATATAACAATATGGCATGCATGGAAGACGCTCAAAGTAAATCATGCTTACATAAGACTTAATACATGTGTAAGAAGAGATCATCATTAATGAGTTCATAGTTTACCAAGGTACAAGCCCCTTGATTTTTTTATTGATCATTGCACCCTACCACCTTATCAAGGTAAACATCCCTTAATTGGTTGGTTGGTACTCGCACCCTACCACCCATGGTATTGAGGTACAAACCTCTCAACCCAATTATCAAAGTACAAACCCCTCGACATGGTTACCCGGGATCTTAACCCCCCGAGTAGCGCATGGTCAATCTCCAATACTATATAGGAGAATATCATGTACATGCATTCCTTTCATCATCATAAAGTAATTCAACTCATAAGACATGCATTGGATCTTCAGTTCCTCAAGAAATCATAACCGGACATTTTATTAAACACTTGGCGGGTGTGTAGAGCTAGTTTAAAACCATGAAATTTAGAGATGAAATAGTGCAATAAAATCCAATGTAAAACCATCCATCAATACTAGTAACACCACCAGCAATATGCACCAAAACCCTTTATCAAATCCTACCATAGATCTTAGATTCATAGCTCAAAATATGCTAAAACAGTCACCATTTCATAAAACCCCAACAAAATTCATAGTCAAATTCATAGTAAGTAAGACCCATAAGTAAAGCCACTTAAAATCATCCAATTTAAGTAAAAAGGGAGCTTAGCCTTCATGGGTGAAAGGAACCCATGAATGAAACCCACATAACTTAGCTTTGGACAATTCCTTGAAGAAGATTAGAATGAAGACTTGAAGCTGGAGTGAAATCCTTATTGTCTATGTGTTTGAGAGAGTATTTGGGAATGTATTGAGTGATATGAAGGTAAAATATGGATAAGTATAGGTATTTTCACACATGAGAAGGCTTAGTCCCAAAACCCAAAGGCCTTGGACCAAGATAAAACCAGCAGCTAAAAATACAGTATAGCGCATCCTTGGCTCAACACGCCAGGGGCACAGATGTTCTCTAGAAATCGCATTTTTTGTGATTTTTTTATTTTGGTACGGTTGCTCTATAATCAATGTTAGACCTATTTCCCACTCAATTTTTCTCGTGGACAAGAACTTGAAGTTGGATTTTCGATATCATGCACAAATTTTGAGATATACGGAAATTACAATTCTGGGCACTTTTTGGGGTCGTTTCACAGCTTTGGCCAATATTCATAAAGCATTGTGAACCTCCACATTAGAAATATTATTGTTCTAAATAGCCCGAGACATGTTCTGAAATGTAACGGCCAAGAATCAGGAATAGGCCTAAGAGGACTATCTCTATTGCATGAAATAGATCATGAAGGAGGGAAACATTTCCTAAAACGCCTCACAACCTCTCACTCATAGTCGTGGCACGCGTCACAACCATGAACAAGACTCTAATCAATGCAGCATGTTGGATTTCAAGGACTATTAACAATCTCGTGTTCTGATACAAAGTTTGTCAGAACCAAAGCCTAGGACCTAGACATGACACCGCGAATGTGAACCCGAAGGGACCTAAACAAGCCTCTTAGCATATCAATCACACATCCTTGGTCGCAGATACAAAGTAAACAACAACAAAAGATAATATAAAAAGGGGAAATGGGACTAAGGGAAGTCTTTGATATCATAAAAGCATAAAGACTCAAGCCTTTAGCATAAATACATCCTAATATTCCAACAACACCTCTAAACTTAAAATAGAGCGGGGACCAATATACTTTCCGGGCTCACCCTCGTTATGTCAAATGTTTAACATAAAGAAGTCTTAGAGATTGCAAGAGAAAGTAGATAGTGTCCATGAACTTGAGGACTTACCAAGCTTATCTTCGAATAATCTCACTAGCCACATGGTTGGTGATCAAGATGAGCTCCGGTCCCTGCATGATTATAACATGTAGGCATAAAGTATGTGTTAGTACATTTGAATATACTAAGTATGTAGGATGCAATGCCACAAGACATAAGCTAATATAGTTAAAATACATATAAATAGGCAATAGATAAGTGTAATCTCAATATGTCATGCATGATCAATACTTGAAGTAAAACATATTTAGAAATCATTTAACTTGCATAGAACATAATAAATATGCGGGAAGAGAGCTCAACCAACAAAGAATAATTCCAAGCGAACAACAACTTGGAATCCCGATGATTACCTTCCATCGGTAAAGAGGTGGTCTACTTTCCATGGTAAATCATACTTCATCTTACAGGAGCATGTCCCATTTTGGAGAAGTAACCCCCTTTATGGAAACCTGTCCCATTTCGAGAAGGATTTCATGAAAAACTTCGCCTTATGGGAGCCTGTCCCATTTCGATAAGAATTTCAAGAGAAAGTGCACAAAATGGATCCACTAGTAAAGCATGGGTAAAGGATACTCCAATGTTGGCACATAGTTTGAGCAAACAGAGCAACCCCTCCATCTGTCGGTTCTAAGCCTAATCCCACGGAATAATCGAAATAATCATACTTTAACAATTTATAAGAACCATGGAAACATTACGTGAGTTTCTCTAAAACATCTTTGACCTCCAACGGTGAGCCTAACTTTAAAACATAAGAATAGATCATCATCAAACATTACCCTTGCATTAATATCAAAGGCCCACAAGAGGTGAAATATTTGAAAATGGGATTAATCCGACATTTACAATATCAAAGATATTTTCATGAATTCAATACATTTTTGAAAATCCAAAATCATCATAAAATCACTTGACTGATAAATCATGCAATAGATCATCAATAACATTAAGAATCCTTAAAGAATTTATCAAACACTTGGCGGGTGTATAATGTGTGTTCAAAATCATGCAATTCAAGAGTGTAACAATATGTAAAAACTTAATGCGAATCAACCCACCAATATTTAGTGAAATTCTCATATGGAATACCTTGAACTTCATCATCAAATCTCATAATAGATCATAGTTTCGTAGCTCAAAACATGCATAGTCTGAATAGACAAAACCCATTCATCGTACAAGCATGAAATAGATAGTCATGTATAATAAATCAACATTTCATAAAATTCCAACATAATTTATACTCATAATTCTTAATATAAGATACCAATTGATAATACAACTTCTGGAATCCATGGGTGAAAAGACCCAATGGATGAAACCCACATGCCTTAAGTGATATGGAGTTGAAAAATGGCTAAATTTGGGATATTTCAAGTGTAAAAGAGAATAGGTCTATGAACCCAATGCCTTAGGCCAAAGTAGGAAAATTAAGAAAGTGATAACACTGCTCCGCGATAGGTCCGCGTTGCGGAGCCATCGCGAATCCTCTCTATTTCCAAAATATTTATGAAAATTATTTTTCACTATGGGTCTTCTAAAATCTGGGTTATACCAATCTCCTACTTAATTTTTCCCCCGATCAAGAATATGAAGTTAGAATTTTGATAGCACATATGAATTTTGAGATATATTGAAAATATTATTATGCGCATTTTCGAGGCACAATTTCCGGCCATTTCATTACCAAACTCTCCAAATCTGCCCCATTCATGATAATGAACCAAAGAAAAATGATAAGCATATCTAGCATGTCAAAGTTAGTGTCAATCGAATGCAAGACAACCATATTTGCGAACGGGATGAGCATTTGTTGCTTGATTACCTACGCCGAACAAATTAAGGAGGAAAAGTTGAGGGACAGAGCTAGAGAGTCCACGATGGCTCGGGTGGATATTCGGACCAAAGGAGTTGAGGCCACAACAAACTCAAAGGAGGCCAAGGGTCTACTAACACTCCCCCTCCCTGGTACAACAAGGACAAGGGAGACAACCCAAAGCCACAAACTCCTAATTGCCCTAAGTGTTTGAGGCCCCAAAAGGGAGTGCTTGGTCAAATCAAATATGTGCTTCAAGTGTTGAAAGTACAGATACCATGCAAGGGATTATAGGAATTGAGATAATAGGCCCCACATCCAAGGTGGAAAAGTGCATGATTCCCCTAGGACCAGTCGGTTCTATGCTCTTCATGACCCCCAAGAAGTAGAAAAGGCTTTGGATTTTGGCACTGTATTTTAAAAGTTTACAATTTTGATGCATATGCATTGTTAGATCTGGGAGAAAATTTGTCCTTTATAACTCCTTTCCTTGGAAATAGATTTTATGCATGTCCCGATGTCCTTAGTAAGCCCTTTGAAGTGACTATTCCCATAGAAGAGTAGTTATAGAAAGGGCCTATAGAAATTATCTCCTTTCCATCTTTCATAAAGTTGTCCCTAATGACTTTCTAGAATTATCCATGATTAATTTGGATGATATACATGGGATGGATTAGTTGTATACGTCTTATGCCTCAATAAATTGTCAGACTCGTAGAGTCAAGTTTCAATTCCTCAATGAGTCCACCCTTGAGTGGGAGTGCAGAAATTCTTCATGTAGATATTGGTTTGTCTCATATCTCAAAGCTCAAAAAATGATCTCTAGGGTGTGAATATATAATCTAGTGAGGGTTAGAGATGTCACTTCCAATGTTCCCTCTCTTGACTCGGTTCCTATGGTAAAGAAGTTCCTCAACATTTCTCTAGATGAGTTATCGAGTGTTCCTCCTAAATGATTTCCCCAGCCTAGCACTCAACCTACATCCCTTCCTCCTTATAGAATGGCTCAGACAGAATTGAAGGAGCTAAAAGAACAATTGAAGGATTTGTTGGAAAAAGTTTTCATTAGACCTAGTAGGTCTCCATGGGGTGCCCTAGTATTGTTTGTTAAAGAAGAAAGATGAGTTATTCTAAATGTGTATAGATTACCAGCAACTCAACAATGTCATCATTAAGAACAAATGTCCACTCCTAATGATAGATGACCTATTTGACCAACATTTAGGAGCCAAGCATTTCTTCTATAAGATTGATTTACAGTCCGGATATGTAATGAGCCTTTAGGTCGTTTGTACATTTCCATGACAAATTCATCAGTTTGAGCTTATGAATGCCAATCTCGGGTAGTTTTGATTTTTTTAGTACTATTAGGATGGTTGTTGGATGAATTGTTTGAGAGTTATATGGGGCTTCAAGTTGTATGATAGATTATAATTTTAAAATGAGTTTTCTAGTAAAGTCTTAGTAAATATCCTTGAAGTGGAATTATGATAGTTCCCTCAACTCCAGTACAACTAAGATAGACTAGGAGTATAGTTGGCCTGAGTCTTTGTGGTTTCGATATTGATTTAGATGTAAATTCGCTAAATCAGATCAAAAATGAGATAAAAGTGACTTTTGGAAAAAGACGTCTTGGTAAACATGCTCAAAATAGAATTTTGATAGTGTGGTCAGCTCCAAAACATCAAATTTATTATTAAATGACCTTTCATTAGGTGGTTTGGCCTTTTGAATGCATTTTGACCCCCTCAGGACTTTTAGCTAAAATTAGCCAAAAAAAAATGAGACCCTAACTCTATCGTAGAGAGCTTTGTTGGAAAGTCTAAACATATCATTGGATTTGGAACATCGAAAATCATATAATTAGTCTTTAAAACGCACATTGGATGGGCCTAGAATCCTCCGGAGATGTTTTTGAAAGAGTTGATGCAGCATAGCAGGGTCATGTCACCGTGCACATGGGGGGCATGCCCGCGTGCATGGAATGGCAAGTGCACATGCCTATATCCATGTACCTTTGACATAAGTGATGGTAGGACTTATATGGTAAGCCACATGTGGATAGAGAGTCAATGTTTGATCAGCTATAACTTTTGATTTATACGCACAAATTAAGTGATTCAAAATGCAAAATTCTATGAAATTTCACAAGGAAAATTTTGGGAACCTCAGATTTCCTCTTTGCCATATGTTTCAAGGAAAAAATTATTATTTTGCGGATTGTATTACTATAAACTATCAGAAAATTTGTGTTGCAATATCTCGATTGTTTCTTATCGGAATTAAGTAAAATTTGGGTCTAAATTGTACTAACTTTTGGGATGCATGTTGTGGTATGTTTGAATTCTTTTGGTTTGATGTTGTTTTTGATAATCTAACTAAGAAGCTGTTGTAAGGAATAATTTTTTGATAAGAAATGTAACTTAATTTTTTGGTTGTTTCTCCTTGTACCAAGACTTTCTTTTAGCATAATTTTTTGCTATAGACTCAGGGTGATGTAGAGATTGTTGTATTAGGTTCAGTTTGGTATTTTGAGAGAGGATCCTATTTTTTTCAATTTTAGTCACAATTGATGTATTTTCCCTCATTTCTTGAGATATTATAGCCAAAACAGTTGTATTTATGTGGTGATTCATATTTTGACAGATGAGTAGCATTTGGAGGCAATCAAGATAGGAGAAGCTCGCACGGACTGATCCAAATCTTGTGGATTCACCTTTTTAGGTAGGCTAGTCTTTCCTTACCTCTAGACTAATTTGAAATGTGTAGTGAGAGCCTGCTTGTTGTTGGAGATCCCTGAATAAAGTATATAAGTATGATGTTGAGACTGTGATTACTGTCTAGACTCTGTAATACTTGTATATGTTCTATTAGCTGGTTTTTAAGACTACTTGGGCTGTAAATACTTCTAATAAGCATTGTAAAGGTGAGATAAAGCACGAGTAAGGTAAGTTAAGCATTAATGCTACTTGTGTACATATATTCGACTATTTAATAATTTGTCCTGTTGGGCCTACTGATATTGATACCTATATTGTGTTCAGTATGTTTCTGGTTGCTTTGTACTCGTGTTATGATTATATCTTGCTTGAGGTTCCCCTTCCCCTAGACTGTGTTGTGATATGTAGTACAAATTTGTATATGGTCGGGATTTGTCAGGTATATGATGTACGTGATAAATTGGACTTATGGTTACTGGTATGAGTACTGTAATAGTTGTAACTTTATGCTTGTTAGGTTATAGCATTGTTAAACTAGGAATGAACTTGGTGAAGGTGAAATGTAATCTTATGCAACGTGATTGATATATATACCTAGCTTAATGCTTTTCGAACTGTATAAGTGGTCTGGTGCTAGTGGTGTGTAATGCTCAGAGGGACTGGTAGTTGGCTATATTTCATGGTACGGCTTTAAAACTTTATTGATATGATTCTGTTGACACTTGTTATTCTGGATATGTATTTTACTTGGTGGTTAGGTTATCTATGGATATTCATGGTACTTGTATCTTTTTCGGGTTGTAACAAACCTATCTACGGCTAGACACAATCTTAGACTACTTCTATTGAGATGTATGCCTATTAGGCTACTTGTATACCTGTTGTGTTGTGTAGTACTAGTAGAAAAATGCTATATTCTGGGAGATTAGTTGTCGATTCTGCTCCTGACTATGAACCATGATTATATTCGGGTGATGTACTGTTACACTGGACCCCTGGTTGATTAGTAATGATACTTTAATCCTGATGGTGAGATATATGTCATACCCTGGGAAACTGTTGGGTTATCCATTGTTCTGGAAAGTTTGTGTATATTGATCAACTAGTTTCCCTTCCATCTTATTATGAGGACTTCTTACATTAATGACTAGCATGTATATTGTTTCCCTAGTTGCTTATTACATTTATCATCTGACTTATCTATTGTTGCCCTGGTTACTTGTTACGATTATCAGCTGGGTTCTTATCATTGTTCTGGATACGTATGATATTTGTGGCTATTTGCTTCCTATGGGCCTAAGCTTAAGCTTAAGCTTAAGCCAGCGCTGCCCGAGGGTTACGTTATTTTGAGCCAATATGATGGCATATATACATAGTTGACTTGAGAGGCACAAACCTTGGGGACCAACTGAGCAGTGATTGTTCTTGGGTTGGAGGCCTATTTATAGTCCTTAGGTTGAAAGCTCACTTGATTGTTACTGGGTTGGAAGCCCATTTGATTGTTCTTAGTATGCTACCTAGTTGATTGTCATCCATTAGCCCTTATTGAATTATGATTTTTCTTCCCTGGTTAGAGGCCAGCTGGGAAGGAGTTTGTAGGGCTTAGATAACAATTAGGGGTTACAGGCCCCAGGTGAAGGTTAGGAGTTGAAGACACTAGGTGATACAATATTCTATGCTAGTTGAGAGGACATATTATCTATTATAGATCCTTATGTTCCTACACCTATACTGCTGCTTGGTTGTGCATGGGTGTACCTTTTTCCCAATTTTCGTACAGGCATAGACATCAGGGCCTTATACCTACATACAACACCATATTGCAACAGTGTGATAGTATGATATGGCTCAACTTGGTTTGGTCAGTTGGTTACTTGTACACTACTTTGTTTTGCTCAATTGCGTCCTCTTAGTCCTACTCAATTGTTCTAACATGATACCATAGGGTTGGGTGCCCCGTACCGGCACAATATATGCATATTGTCATTACCTGTGGGTTCTCCTGGTGCCATCAACATAGTTGGCACTTGATCTTTCGGTTCTATCAATAGACATTATTGCACAATATTGGGGTTTGTTTAGTTGTGGTTGTATGGTTCTTTTGATATGCTTATCTTTTGTACTGGGTTAAAATAGCTAGCGCTATAGAATTTTATTTCATTATTCTTACCATATTTACAGCATTTCACTCAGTCGGTTGATGATGCCTCCCGGGTGCCTTTCACCAGTACTCATCCCTACTTTTTTGCATTTACAAATGGTATACGTCCAGGTACGAGCCGTGGTCGTTGATTTAGAGGATTGTGGATGCTTCAGGAGACTTTGGTGAGCATCGACAACTTCTGATATTCTACAGTCGTCTTTTATATTTAGGCCATCTTTTGTATTCAAACACTGGCCTTATGCATTATATGTTTGGCTTGTATATGTAGGAGCTCATTCTGGATATATTCATGGCTATGTATATATATTTATTTTGGTTTTTGGTCTATAGTAGCTTTGTACAGGTGACTTCCAAGTCCTAGGTTGATAGTGTTTAGTGTATTCATATATTGCTAATATCATTATGATTAGTGACTCGGGACAAATACCATGGGTTTGGGTTGGCTTTCTTGTAGTTGGTATCTAACATGCACCATCATGACCTGAAAAGTCAGGTTGTGACAAGATATCACCGATTGAGGGTGAGGGAGAGTGGCATTCTGAAAATGGTCTTCTGCACTAGATATGGTAATTTTTAATTTGTGGGGATGTTGTTCAGCCTCATTAATGGAAACGACCCCAAAAAGTGCTCAAAAATGTGCCTCGTAAATGCCCGAAATCGTAATTTTCATCTATCTCAAAATTTGTGCGCGATATGAAAAATTTGACTTCATATTCTTGTTTGGGGGGTCAAATTGAGTGGGGAAAGGGGTTAACCCCGATTTAAGAGCAACCGTAGAAAAATTTGAAAATCGCAAAAATGTGATTTCCAAAGACAATCCGTACCCCTGGCGCGATGCTCCAAGGGTGCGCTACTGTGTATTTTCTGCACTGTTTTTCTTGTCCGGTCCAAGGCTTTTGGGTCATGGGCCTAAGTGTTCCCATGCATGAAAATACCTATACATAGCCTTATTTCACCCCATATCATCCAAGACATTCCCAAATACTCTCTCAAACACTTAGACAATAATTCATCTCCAAATTTCAAGTCTCAAAACTCATCCAGATTCTAAGGTTCTCATTCAAACTTCAAGTCTCCATCTCCAATCTTCTTCAAGAATTCTTCAAAGCAAAGGTATATGTGTTTCTTTCATGGGTTCCTTTCACCCATGATACCCAAGCTTCCTTTCAGTTAAAATTGCATGATATAAAGTTGATTTACTTATGGGTCTTACTTATTATGAATTTCACTATACACTATGTTGGGGTTTCATGAAATTATGGTTGTTTTGGCATGTTTTGAGCTATGGATCTAAGCTATATTGTGAGATTTGATGAACAGTTTGGATGTATATTGCTTGAGGGTGTTATCAAGTATCTATTGATGGTTTTACATTGAATTTTCTAGCATGATTATACTTGAATTGAATGGTTTTACACTAGTACTACACACCCACCAAGTGTTTGATAAAATGTCTGGTTAATGTATTATGGAGGAATTGAAGGTCCAATGAATGTCTAATGAGTTGAATGACTTTGTGATGATGAAAGGAATGTATGTTTATGGTATTCTCCTCTATAGTGTTTGAACGTGACCATGCTTGACTCGAGGGGACAAGAGCCGGGGTAATCATGTCTAGGGGTTTGTACCTTGATAGTCAATGAAGGGGCTAGTGCCTTGATAACCGGGTTGAGGGGTTAGTACCTCAATCACCAGAGGTGGTAGGGTGTGAGTATCCACCAACCAATCAAGGGGTTCATACCTTGATAACCATGTCAGGGGGGTTTGTACCTCGATCACCAAGGTTGGTAGGTGAGACGATCCACCAACCAACCAAAGGGGTTTGTACCTTGGTAACCTATGAGTTTTATACGTTGGTCTCTTCTTACACCTTGTATTATATTATATGTAAGCATGTTTTACTTGAGCATTGATCATACATGTCATATTGCTAATATGTTATCTATTGACTACTATTATGTATTTTGGTTATGATGTTTATCTCTTATTGCATTGCATACTACATACTTAGAACATGCAAACGTACTAACTCATACTCTATACCCACATGACGTTACCATGTAGAAACCGGAGCCTCACTTGATCATCCTCCTTCAAGTGGCTAGGATGATATCTCTCAAGTTCTTAGACGAGTCCTCCATTTCGGGGACGATGTTTATGATTTCATACAATTTTCTAAGACTATCTTTCTTTATTGTATATGTTAACGTTGAGGGTGAGCCCGGTAGCTTGTCTAGGCCCCTGCTAAGTATCTAAGTTTTAGAGGTGTTATTGGACATGTTTGTATTATGCTATGAGCTTTGACTCTCTCTTGACTCTTAATGTTTATGATATGAAAATTGTCCGTTCACCTTATTTGTCCCTATTTACTATCTCTTGTTGTATTTTATTGCTTCCGCGACCTAGGATAAGCAATGATATGTTAAGAGGCTTGCTTGGGGTCCCTTCGGGTTGCTCATGCACTGTGTCACGTCTAAGCCCTAGGCGCAGGTCTTGTCAAACTTGGTATCAGAGCACTAGGTTATTAGATCCTCGGAGTCCAACACACCACGTCGATTAGAGTCTTATTCATGGTTGTGTTGTGCACCACAACTATAAGTAAGAGGCTGTGAGGCGTTTTAGGAAATGTTTTTTGTCTTCATATTTTAAGTTGTGCTATAGAGTTGAACTAAGTTTCCCCCCTACCCCCGCTAACGATTGTTCTTTGTTATGCTAGATCATGCCTAACACAAAAGGAAAAAGATCCCGTACACCCAGCTCCGGGACGCTCTCAATTTGCTTGCACAAGTTGTGGCTAGTCAAGCCAATCAAGGGGCCCAAGTTTCATGACCCAAACGTAGGGCCTAGACGTGACATGATGCATGGGGAACCCAAAGGGACCCCAAACAAGCCTCTTATCATATCGTCACACATCCTTGGTTGCGGAAGCATAAAAAAGCCATATTCAATTAAAGTAAGGGTAAGGGGACTAAGGGAAACTTGCATAAACATCAAAGTCAAAAGTCAAGAGTCAAGCTCAAACATAGTACACACCTTGTCCAACATACACCTCTAAAATATAGAAAGAGTGGGGGCCAATACATTGTAACCGGGCTCACCCTCATAGTCAAATATAACATAAGGTGGTGTCTATATACATAGATATTAAGGAAAAGACATAACCAAAGTTCCCAAAATGGAGAACTCACCACAAGTTTGGCGTAGCACCATCTAACCATGTGGAGGAGGAGGAGGATGACAACTCGGGCACCAGTTCCTACACGGTGATACAAAAGTATGTGTTAATATGTTTAAATGTAGTAAGTATGTGGGATGCAATGCAACAATAGATAGGTATCATAATCCAAAATGCAAGACGATAGGTAATAGACATAGTATAGTAATATGGCATGTATGATCAATGCATAAGTAAAACATGCTAAGTAAATCATGCTTATATAGAATATCATATGTGAATATGAGACCAAGCTAGCTCTCCAAGGTACAAACCTCTCGGTAGGTTGGTGATGATCGCACCCATCACCCTAGTGAATGAGAAATGAACTCCTCATTTAGGTTGGTGATTATCGCACCCATCACCTTTGTGATTAAGTATAAACCCCCATCCGGTTGGTGATGATCGCAACCATCACCCTAGTGAATGACTATAAAACCCCATCCGGTTACCTGGCTCTTTTCCCCCAGCTTAGGCATGGTCTATGCAACACTTTATATAAGATTCATCATAAGCTCTAATTCAATACCTCATAGGAATAATCATGTTCATAAGCTCATTTCATCATGATATAATCATCATAACATCATTCATATCATATCTCATCCGTTGGACCTTCAATTCCTCAAGAAACCATAACCGGACATTTTATCAAAAACCTTGGGGGTGTGTAATGGGGGTAAAAAAGCATGCAATTTATGGATAAAATCATACAAGAAAATTAGTGGTAAAACCTTTAATCAACTCCTTGCAACACCCCCAAGACATTCATATCAAAACCCCTCATCAAATCCAACATTTGATCCAAGATTTAAAGCTCAAAATATGCTAAAACAACCATACTTTCATGTACTAAAATCACTTTGCAGTAAATTTCTCAACATACAAGACTTATATATAAAATCAACTTTAAATCATGCATTGTTAAGTAAAAAAAGGTTTAGGCGCCATGGATGGAAGGGCCCAATGGTTCAACACCACAAACCTTAGCTTTGGAGAAGTTCTTGGTGAAGGTTGACAATGGAGACTTGAAGCTTGAAGAGAATCCTTAAATCCAAATGAGGGTTTTGGGACTTTGTTTTTTAGAGTAAAATAAGACTAAGTGTGGGAACGGGTTTTGGGAAATGTTTAGAGTGATATAAGAGTAAAATAATTCTAAGTATAAGTGAAAATATATTGAGTAGGCTAAAAAAAAAGGTACCAGATACACAGCTCCTTGTCGCCTCTCTGGATATTGCACCATGTGCAATTTCATAAATGGATTTCTTCTCCTTAAAATAGAGGTTAGACCTTTGTCATCCTAATTTGGACTTCCTGAACAAGAATATGAAGTCAGACTTTAGAAAAACCAAATGGATTTTTAGATATAAAGAAATCAAATTTTTGGACATTCCGAGGCACGTTTTTGGGCACTTTTTGGGATCGTTTCACCAAGCCCCTCATGCTCCTACACCGGCATCTCGGGTAAGAGACTTCATGATGATGAATCCCCGGAATTGTATGGGTCAAAGGTGGATGAGGACCCTTAAGAGTTCATTGATGAGATTTACAAGGTTTTGGCAATTATGGGTGTTAGAACGAAGGAAAAGGCGGAGTTGGCGGCTTACCAAGTCGGGGTGGCATGGATATGGTTTGACTAATGAAAAGAGGAGAAGGGAATTAACAATGTGGTGCTATAGGAGAAGTTCAAGGTGGCATTTCTTAATCAGGGTTCTTCTTTCTTGAGCTTAGGGAAGACAAATTGGTGGAATTTATGAACTTGAGACAAGGGTCTTTGAGTGTGACGGAGTATGCCCTCAAGTTTAATCAACTCTCTAAATATGCTCCCTACTTGGTGGTTGACCCAAGGTCTAGAATGAATAAATTTTTGATGGGTGTTTCCGACTTGGTGAATAAGGAATGCCAGTCCACCTAGTTGGTTAGTGACATGGATTTATCCCGGTTGATGACCTATGCCGAGAATATGGAGGAAAAGTTGAGAAAGAGGAAGGGTAATGAGGCCAAGAGAGCCCGCCTTTAAGGTAGATTCGAAGGTCGAAAGGTTGGCCGATTCCAACAAGGCCAAGGGTCTTCTCATGTTTCTAATAAGAGGTTTTCCAATGACTTTCTAAGGGCCCAAGGTGTAGGGGATGTGGTCCCTAATGGTGTGTGTCCAAAATATTATAAGTGCCATGGCGCCTATGTTTGAGAGACACTAATACATGTTATGGGTGTGGAGAGGTTGGTCACAAAAAGGTTGAATGTCCTTGTTACTGCAACAAGTGTAAGGAGGTTCATCCACAAGGTGCTAATGTGGTTCTTTTGGGAAGGGGTGATCAACAAGGTGGTTCCCCAAGGCATAATCGGCTTTATGTTTTGCATGGGAGGCAAGGGGTTGATTAGGTGTCCGAAGTTGTTACCAGTATGTTAAAAGTCTTTGATTTTGATGTGTATGTATTGATTAATCTGGGTGCCACTCTTTCTTTTGTTACCCCCTTTGTTGCCAAATAGTTTCATATTGAGCCCGAATTGTTCAATGAGTCATATGAGGTGTCTACTCTTATTGGTGCATCTATCGCTGCTGAAAAGGTCTATGGAAATTGTCCTATTTGCTTCTTGCATAAAATATTGCCTTGTGATCTTATTGAGTTGGACATGGTTGATTTTGATGTCATTCTTGAGATGGATGGGTTGCATACATACTATGCCTCTATTGATTGTAGAACCCGTAGGGTCAAATTTCAATTCCCAAATGAACCCGTCCTTGAATCGAAGAGTCATGATATGGTGGTCAAGGGTAGGTTCATCTCTTCCATTAAAGCCTGTAAGTTGATCTCTAAGGGGTGTCTTTATCATCTTGTGAGGGTTAGAGATGTGGAGTCTAAAGTCCTTCTCATAGAGGCGGTTCTGGTGCAGGGACGGCGATACGTAACGCCTGTAGCTCACTTAGGCGAATCCCACATTG
>JAPFFP010068761.1:0-24861 GCA_026153255.1 Solanum medicagineum
GTAGATCCTTAACATACTTTCCCCTTGGGGCATAAACATAATCTATGTTAGGCACATAGTTCGAGCAAAGGAGTATGGACCCTTGGGGATAGTCCATGTCGACATTCAATCCATCGGTGCTAGGTCGTCATCCCACTAGAATACATATATATACATGCTTGTAAAACAGACATAAGACTTCAAACTATTTACATGCATTCTTAAGCATAAAGGCCAAAACACGTTCTTCGCACTCATGCATAATAGGCTAAAAAGCCAAAACATCCTTCATGTAATACTTTCATGCACAGGGATAGCTCCTTTCGAGCACCTTCTTGAGAGATGAGTATGAATCCTTGGGGATAGCCCACTCCGACTCAAACCTCAATCGATGCCCCCATAAACATATTGGGGTAGACACCCATAATTGCTCCTTGAGCCATAATCTTAGACATATATGTGATCACATTCTTGTCATAAATCATATCTTATCAAAATCATATCATAAAGCATAATTGGGCTTAACCTATTTCATAATTTCCATAAAATCTCATGAGCATGAATGCATATGCTATGAATAATGTGAGAATAACATGGGTGATTTAGATTCAATCTAAACTCAATAATATAATATGAAATTAAAGTAAAATCATGACCAAATCCACATTTAAACTATAATATAAATCACTCATGCTTAGATCAAAGCCTTAAAGGGACCTTTCATATTTATAGGTTTATAAAAAAAATTGATGAAGTTTAATATTTCAAGCTTAGATCATCTTAAAATCACTAGATAAACATGACCCATTCATTATTGGAATTTAAGGAATCATGATGCTCAAAACCCCAAATCAAAGTAAACAAAATTCATGAAGATTTCTTGAAAATAGTTTGGGTCTCCTTGATTGGAAATAACCAAGGATCCAAACCCATATACCTTAACCAAGATGAAGAAACCCTCAAAGAATTTGAAGAAGAATTGAGCTCCCTTGCTCCTAAGTGAAAATTTCCAAGAGTTCCTTTGAGAGATGTTTTGAGAGAGTTCAAAATATTAGGAGTGAGTCTTTCAATCTTTGAAATAGGTTTTAGGTCTTTAGGTAGCCATAGGATAGCATAGGAATCCCCAAAAGGCCAATAAAATAAATAAAACTTAGGGAAACGTCATTAACGAAACAGAGGAAAAATTTCCCGAAAGCCACTTCACTTGAGACCATACGGCACGAGTGGCACTCCACGATTCGTGTGGATTGCCCGTGAAGCAACAGTTAGATGAATTCTGGAAGTTGGAGCCTTGACCAAATACTTAGACTTTTCGAGCACAAGTCCCACTGCACGGACGGCTTCACGGGCTGTGTGAAGCCTCACGGTTGGTGTGACACGCCCATGAACCAACACTTAGAGAATTTCCATGAAAAGGTTACGAGACGGTGATTCCATACTTCGAATATTTTCACTCCGGAAGCGTCACAAAGGGCCTCATGACCCGTCTCATGCCACACAACCCGTGTGGTTGGGCATGGCATGGCACTTAGCCAAAAAGGCTTTCCCCATGCAGCGTGCTAGGCCAGTCGACCAATCCCATGGCCAATGGCAAGCCACACGGCTCGTGGCACTGGTCGTGCCCCCATACTTGTCTTCAACAAGTTCCAAAACATAAAGTCCAGGCCAAGTGTGGTGCCACTGAGGGTCACACGGCCAGTGCCAAGGCTCACAGCTCATGTAGCTCTCCCCGGAACGACACTTGATCTCGATTTTGTTCACAACGATTTTGTCAAGCTCCAAAGACATCGAACAACACCTGGGTCATTACATCTAAAATCATATTAATTAATTAACATAATCAAATATTTATAAGTTATTCAAACTAGCTTATAAGCATTTTATTATCTATACGATTGACAAACATTAATAGTGCTTATGATTCCAAAATCAGCTAAAAGCACAAGTTGGTCAGTTAATAAGCACTTTTAATTTGACCGAGCTTTTTATGATTTTATCTCGAATTTTCGTAATTCCTAAACTTTTCCTGTGAAATTATGATTTTCATTATCTTTCTATTCTATTTCCATCATTATCCTTTTCTGTTGTAGAAGTATATTCTTAAATCTATATTGTAAATTATTTTAAGAATATTTAAGTCATTTTACTATAAAAAGCTTTTAAGCTTTTTTTATCAAATAGATTAATTGTTGGTCATCAATTAATTGATTGTAACATGGAAAAAAATTAATAATTGACTTCTAATAATTAAGAATCAGATTTGCAATAAAAACAACCAAGTTTCATACCTTCATTAAGCACAAACATTGAATCATCAGAACTTTGCATTCTTTTATCACCAAATGGTTGATCAACAATCAGTTTAAATATGTAAGTTATTTGAACCTTCCATGGGACCATATTCTATTAAACTTGTATCATAGTTTAATGAGTGTGAACTGTTTTTCCTCTTCTTTCTTTTCTACTTGCATGTCCTGCCTAGTAAGCTAGCTCAATTTCTTACTACCACCACGAACTTCATAGCTCTCTAGTGAAGTCTCATTCAATATGAACCATAAAAATCCTGAATATGTAGTTACTGTAGTATTAGAAGTAGTTGCTGTAATATATATCTTTTACTTACTGCTTTCATTAGTCTTCTGGTTACTGCTTTCATGTACTGTTGACTAAGTCTGTAGCAGATAATTAGAATTAGTATTATCATCCAATTTGGTGTAGTTAGTTTAGAAGTTGTTAGACTACAACGTGTATATATTAATTTGTAAACTCCAGCAATAAGGAATTATCTTCTTCTGCTGTAATTCTTGTTTCTTTATGGTATCAGGAGCCACAACACTGGAACAAGTAAGATCCTAAGTTTTTTTCTTTCTCATCCTCCACAAATGGGAGACACTCCTCAAGTTGTCAATGCAGATACTAACATTGGCGTATCAATTGATCAATTTAATTCGGCATCCCAATTGCCTATCAAATTCCATGGCAGCCAAAAGTTTTCAACATAGAAGGCCCAACTTTTCCATATTTATGCATGATCATGATCTCTATGGGTCTTCTCCCTCTCTATCTCGCACTATCTCCACTAGTACAGTCCCTAGTGCCAATCCAGTATTTTCTCTTTGGTTTTACCAAAATAGGCTTTATTCAAAATACACTTATGGCAACTGTTGATCAACAATTGCCACAACTATTGTAGCCGTTAATTCAGCAAAAATTGATTGGGATGCATTCCACATAGCTTATACGAACACCAAATCAAAAGTTTTAGTTTGTGTAATCGTGTAATGACCCGGATATCGTACAACATTGCTGGACCTTGAGAAATCTCGTTTCGGGCAAAATTTGGACCAAGTGTTGTCTCAAGAGAGACCACACGGCCAGTGTGAGGTCACACGAGCCGTGTGGCCTCAAGTGAGACCACACTTGGCCTCAAATCTTGAATGTTGACCTTGGGGTGGTGTTGCAAGCCAAGGCGCACCTCACTGGCACCCCACACGAGTTGTGTGACACTCCACGGATGGTGTGGAGGAGCCATGGGGTGGCTTAAGCTTGTAAACCCCACCATTGGGGCTAAGTGAGGCCACACGCCTAGTCACATGGGTCATGTGGCATGAGACTATTCGTGAGGCTCCCCGTGAATCCTTCGGAGTGAAAATATTCTAAGTATGGAATCACCATCACGTAACTTTCCACGAAATTTCCTAAGTTTGGGGAGATAAGAGCACCACACAGACCGTGTCGCTTCACAAGGCTCGTGAAAGGTGTCCGTCTGATGGGCTCGTGCGAAAAATTTTAAGTGTTGGTGCAAGATCGAATTTCCAAAAACATTTCTAAGTGCTGTTTCACGGGCACTCCACACGGACCGTGGAGTGCCACATGGGCCGTTTGGCCTCAAGTCAAGTGACTTTCGGTGAATTTTTTCTCCGATTCATTAATGGCATTTTCGTGAATTTGATTATTTTTATTGTCCTTTTGGGGATTCCTATGCTATTTCATAGTCATCTAAAGACCTAAAACATATTTCACACATTCAAAACTCATTCCTCACATTTGAGACTCTCTCAAAACAACTCTCAAAAGAACTCTTGGAGATTTCAACATTTGAGCTTGGGAACTCAACTCTTCTTCAAACTTCTTGGGGTTTTCTCCATTTTGGTGAAGGAATGTGGGTTTTGATCCTTGATTTCCTTTCAATCAAGGAGACCCAAATTATTTTCAAGAAATCTATATGAAATTTGCTTATTTTAATTTGGGATTTTAAAATATTTTGACTCCTTAAATTTCAATCATGAATGGATTATGTTTATCTATGAATTTAACAATGAATTAAGCTTTGAAATATTGAAATACATTGTTATTAAGAATATTTGAATATGCATGGTCCTTAAATGTTTGAATCTAAGCATGAGTGATTATATTATGATTTCAAATGTGGATTGAACTATGTTTTCACTTGAATCTCTAATTATATTGATGGTTTTAGATGGAATCCCAATTACCCATGTCATTCTCACATCATTCATAGCATATGCATTCATGTTCATGAGAATTTATGGAAATTATGTTATGGGTTAAGCCCAATTATGTTCTATGATATGATTTTGATAAGATACTCATTATAACAATATTGTGATCACATATATGTCTATGATTGCGGCTCTTGGAGCATTTTGGGGGCTTGCACCATTTCGATTATGTGAATGAGTTATTCTTATGCATAAATATTATGAATATAAGCTATGTTTTGGCATTTGAGCTTATAGATTGTTGTGAAAGGTATTTGGCTTTTAAGCCTCGTTTGTGCATTGAAATGTTTTGGTAAGACTTGCAACCCTTTTGAAAATATGTATAGCTATGTGTACTATAAGTATTCTTATCGGTTGATGACTTAGCACCGATAGAATGAGGATTCTCTCTCCTTCCTCAAACTATGTGCCTAGCATAGTTTACTTTCCGAAATGGGGGTGCCTGTAAGGAAAGTTATCTCCGAAATGGGGGTGCTTGCAAGGAAAGTTGTCTCCGAAATAGGGGTGCCCGTAAAGAGAAGAAACTATGTGATATGATATGGTATGCTATATGTGAAAATCCTATCCAAAATAGGGGTGCCCGTAAGGTAAAGTATGATTTACCTTTGGCAAGTAGACCACCTCTTTATGATGAGGGGATTTCATTGGGATTCCAATTAATAGCTCGCTTGGTCTTACTCATGTCGGTTGAGTCACATCCCACTATATATGAGCACCATTTGTATTTCATGCATCATGAATTACATAGCATCGTGTTATACTACATTCCTTGCTATATATATCTCTTTCTATATTATGTGCCCTTGTCATCTAATATGGAAATGCAGGTTACTCGTAAGTTCATGCATTGCATCCTGCATACTTAGTACATTCAAACATCCTGACACATACTCTTGCCTACATGATTTCACCATGTAGGGACCAAGGACTTTGATCATCCACCATTTGACACTTAGCTTGGATTCCAAGTTTATTTGTACTGGTGATTCCTATCTTTCAAGGACGATCCACCATCTATCTATCTTTGATACTTTCGTTTCTTTATGTATTGAGGGTGAGCTCGAGAAATGTCTTGGCCCCTGACCCATCTATGTAGAGGCATTGTTGGACACCTTGTAAACTTCCTTACGTTTTATGTTATATGTTATGACTTAAGTCTATGTTATGGGTTGGTTATTTATGGCTATCATTATGTGAGTTGGTTATGTGATTTAGGGTTTGGCTATATGTTGTGATGGAAAGATCCTAAGTCCCGAATTGCCCTCATAGAGTGAGTCCTATTTTCCCACTCCGTAGAACTATGTGTTTACTTTGTGTACGCTTCCGAACCCATAATGCGAGTTTTGGTATCTTGAGGCTTGTTTGGGATTTCTAGGTTTCCATTTCGTTGTGTCACATCTAACCCTAGGCCCGGGTCATGACATATCGGCTTATGCGATTGACCAAACACTCTCGGCCAGTCATCGAATATTTGCAAAATATTCGATCTATTTTGACGAAATCTCTGTTGGTGCCCCAGTTATCAACTCTGAACTTATTGTTAAGATCTTGGGTGGCTTAGATCCAGAATTTCGTGAGATCTCTGCTACAATCCATTCTCATGACTCCACAATTATTTATGAAGAGCTCTACGAAAAGTCACTGGATCATGATTTTTTTCTTCGCCATGAAAAGTCTAAGCAAACTCCCAACTAGGTTACTGCTGCAGCTGCTACATCCAACAAGTCTGGTCACTCTAACTCTCGGAACACTTGTCACCCCAACAATAGCACTGGCAGCACCAAACAATGGTAGTCTAACAATCTCTCAAATATGCCCATTCAGTGGACTTTTCGACCACTAACACTTCTGATAGTGTCCGCTGCCAATTGTGCAACAAACCAAGTAATGTTGCAAGTTTTTGTAGATCGAAATCTCACAATCATCTTGAGGCAAAGGCCAACTATGTTTCAGGCTTGCGGGCATCAGAAAATCCTTGGGTTGTCGACTTTGGAGCATCTCATCCTATCACCGCTGAGCCTCACAATTTAAGGAATATAATGCCATGAAGCAGGTCTCCATGGGTGATAGTAACAAAATCCCAATAACTCACACTAGTTTGACTCAATTACATGCATCGAATAATTCTTCCAAACTTTCTCATACTCTCTGTGCGCCTACCATTAAACGCAACTTACTTTTCGTTTCTAAATTTTGTCAAGATAATTTAACTTCTATTAAATTTTTTTCTTTTCATTTTTGTGTGAAGGACCTAAATATGCGGACTCCTTCCGTCCATGGTTGGAGTAAAGATGGTCTTTATAAGTTTCCAACTTCACCTTTGTTGCCTTCACCAAAAGCATAGGCTGCCTCCACCAATTGTTCCCCATTCTCAATTGGCATCATTGATTAGGTCAATCACACGCAAGAGTTTTAAATTTTATTATAGATAAATTCTTGTTGCTTCCTTCATGAAAAAAAATTCAATTTGTAATTCTTGTTCATCAAATAAAGCTCATCGCTATCCCTTTCAGCAACTTATGTTATCAGGTACAAAACTGTTTCAAAAGATTTTTAGTGATTTGTGGGGCCCTTCTTCAGTGTTATCAATTGACAAAAAGTTATACTACTATATTTTTATTGATCAATATACCAAATACATTTGGCTTTATACCTTGAAAAATAAAAGTGAGGTTAAAGAACTTTTCAAAAACTTTCAAGTTTTAATGGACCGCCATTTTAATACAAACTTTCTTTCTATATATACTGATGGAGGTGGTGAGTACAAAAGTCTTGATTCATACCTAAGCTCTCAAGGTATTGAACATCTTTTAATTTTACCATACACCCCTCAACAAGTTGCTCTTTCCAAACAAAGACATATTATTGAAACGACAAGAATATTACTCCATGAAGCTTTGCTTCCACCGACCTTTTGGTCCTTTACCTATCAGCATGCAGTTTACCTAATTAATCGCTAACCTACCTCACTGTTGCACAATCAATCACCTTTTCAAATGTTATTTGGTAAAAATTCAAATTATGCCCAATTAAAAGTTTTTGGATGCTTATGTTATCCATGACTCAAATTATACTCAAAGAATAAATTAGAGCCGAGATCGAGGCCTTGTGTTTATTTGGAATCTTCATCAATTGTCATTTTCAGCAATATTTTGATCCGGAATCTTCAAAAATATACTTTTCCCATGATGTTACATTTTCTTAAAGTGTTTTTCCATTTCAGAATATGTTTTCCAATCATCTTTTTACAATTTTTAAAACTCTTGCCTGGGAAGACCAGGTTCAACCTAACTAAGAAAGCTATCTTGTGTTTTCTCCAACATCTTGTACAAATTTACTACCTCTTATTATTTTAGCCAATGTAGATACCATTTGGAATACACATGATACTGTCTCCTCCGACTACACTCTAATAGAGGTTGTGATTCCATGTACTTCTCTTACTTCTCCTCCACTTTCTTCTCTTCCTAAAGCCCAATCTTCTTCCCCTATACCCTCTTTATCACCTCAACTACCATCAGCGTCCAATCGACAACCACCAAAATCTCCTATTGAATTTGTCTACTCTTGTCTCTCTACTCCAATACCCTAATATAACCAACCGAATTTGCTCCACCCTTGCCCAACCCTCAACCTTCCCCTCAGCCTCAAAATCGAGTGTTACCCATTCACAACACAATATCCATAAAACAAAACAACAGTTTGATTACATGGCTCAACTCACACCTACATTCGCTCTCACCACCTTCCACCAAGTAAACAAACACTTAGAATGGCAGAATGCTATGCAAGTTGAGTTTGATACACTGTGTAAAAACCAAACATAGGAATTGGTGTCGCGTGATCCCTATAAAAATGTCATTGCTTGTAAATGGTTGTACAGAATCAAGCGAAAGGCTAATGATTTTGTCGATCACTATAAAGCTAGATGGGTTGCAAAGGGATTTACTCGATATCCTGGGGTTAATTTTCATGACACATTCATCCCTATAGTCAAACCTATTACTATTTGTGCGGTCCTCTCCATTGCTATCAAATTTGATTGGCCTTTCCATCAACTCAACATTAATAATGCATTTCTTCAAGGAAGTTTGGATGAAGAGGTTTATATGGCATAACCTCAGGGATTTGAAGATAAGAATTACCCAACTCATATTTATCATCTTCATAAGGCTATATGTAGCCTCAAACAAGCTCCCAGAGCTTAGAATAATGAACTCAAGCATCATTGATCCTATTGGGCTTCATCAAATCTGAGTCTGACAATTTGCTCTTTATTTGTCATCATTCTCATGCCACTGTGTGCCTACTGGTATATGTGGATGACATTATCATTACTGGCAGTGACACTACAGTGGTTAATTAGGTAATTTCTTCTCTTCCTGTCTGTTTTCCTGTCAAAGATCTTGGAATCTCACCTACTTTCTTAGTGTTGAAGTCATTAGAAGTAAAGCTGGTATTATTATGTCATAGAGTAATTATATTGGTGACATATTGTGTGAGGAGAATATGGTTGATTGTAAATCTGCTAAAACACCAATGAGTCTCACTCAAGTACTCAAGATCAATGATGGTGGATTATTAGTGCATGCAACTAGATATAGGAGAGTAATCAGAAAGCTTCAATATTTGTTCTTCACTCGTCCCGACATTTATTCCTCAGTAAACAAACTGTCACAATTTATGCAAACTCTCTTAGAGACTCACTAGAAAGTGGTCAAATGGGTATTGTGGTATCTTCAAGGGGACTGATCATTTTGGTTTACCTTTGATGTGCCATAATTCTCTCTCTTTACATATGTACTCTAATGCAGATTGGGCTAGCAACGTCAACGATCGAGCCTCCACTACTGATTATCGTTTATTTTTTGGCAAAAATCCTATGAGTTGTGTAACACCCCACATATTATGTGTATTATTCCTATGCATATGGAACATGATATGAATTGGTAGAAGGTGCGGCAATTTTAAAAGTGCCTAACATTTGAAGGGGAGGGCTATATTTACATCTAGCGCTTAAGACGAGCGAGGACATATAAGTTTTAAGTCAAATTGGGGAGGTAGAGGCCTTAAGAGAGGTGAGAGAATTGATGTGCTTGTAGGACGTAGGAAGCTAACAGGTGAGTCACCTACGTGCTTAGCTTAAATTTGCTAGCTAAACGGAGACGAGGCCTTAGGGGTGGCAATTTAAATCCATATAAGGTAAAAAGAACCCTTTTACCCATATTTATTTTAATGGATCACTCATATTTTCTAAAGGGTAAATATGGGTTGATCTATTTTAAGAATTTATACAAATATAGTCAAAATGGATAAAATATGGGTACCCATATAGACCCATAGATCTCCCAACTCATAATACAAAAATTCTTAATTGCTCTTAAAAAACTTGTGTGCATGATTTTCTTTATGTTTCTCAAAAAATTTGGGGGGCGGGGGAGAGGGGGGGGGGGGGGGTTAACGATTTTTTTCTTTTTTATTGGGGTGGGCATAAGTATCGAAAAATTAAAAAATCAAATCAAACCAAACTAATTCGATTTTTCAGTTCGGTGCCAGGTCGGGGGCAAAATTTTTTTATTATTTTTTATTGCGATAGGCATAAATACCGAAAAATCGAAAAATTGAATCAAACGAAACTAATTTGTTTTTTTAGTTTGGTGTCGGAGTCACTGGGGGAGGGGGACAAAAAAAATTTATTTTTTATTTTTTATTGGGACGGGCATAAATACCGAAAATTGAAAAATTGAACCAAAACAAACTAGTTCGATTTTTCAATTTGGTGTTGGTGTGGGGAGGGGGGCAAAAAAATTAACTTTTTATTGGGGCTGGCATAAATACTGAGAAATCAAAAAATTGAATCAAAACAAACTAATTCGATTTTTCATTTAGGTGTCGAGGTGGGTTGGGGAAGGGGAAATTAACTTTTTTTATTTTCTTACTAGGGCGGAAATAAATACCGAAAAATTAAAAAATTGAACCAAACCAAACTAATTTGGTTTTTCAGTTCGGTGTCAGGGTGGTTGGAGGGGGGCAAAATTTTTTTTTTAATTTTTTATTGGAGTTGGCATAAATACCGAAAAATCAAAAAATCAAACCAAATTGAACTAATTCAGTTTTTCGGTTCGGTGTTGGCGGGGGAAGGTGGGCAAAAACGTTTTAACTTTTTTTTAAATTTTTTATTGGGGTGAGCATAAATACCGAAAAAGTCGAACCAAACCAAACTAATTCAATTTTTTGGATTTGTGTAGGTGTTCTTTTTTTAAAAATTCAGTTATTCGATTCGGTGTAGGGGTCTCAAAACTTCAGTACAATGAAGAACCAAACTTTTATTAAAAAATTTTAAAAAATAATTTTTTCAAAAATAATTATTTGGGAGTAGGGTTGGAGTGATTAGGATTGAACATTAACAATCTAGCTTTGATTTAATCCCTTTTGGCTTCAAGAGAATAAAGTGGGTTGGAACCATTCTTATCCAAGCCATATTTAACCAAATCAATATTTATACATATTTTATATGGATGAATTGTGATCCAATCCATTTTGGCTCAATTGATATTCAATCTATCCAAATCCAACCCAATCCACCTATTTGCCACCTCTACGAAGACTAACGTCGAATTTGTCCAGGTCTGATAAAGAATACACTCCAAGTTAAGGGTGTCATTTTGGTCCATGTTTTCGTTTCATAAATGAACTATATTTTCAACCCAAGAAGAATATAAAAAGAACCCAAGGACATCACAATTCATGTGATAATTTAGGCCCAAACTAACTAAAGAGAAAGGAGAAAAATGGCAGCAAAAGCCTATCAATTTGGAGTCCCTTAAGGCCCAAGTGAAAGGTGAAAGAAGCTATGTCACCAACTTAATAAAGTAAGGCTAAAAATGCCTTAGTAAGTCAACCAAAAGCCCCCTTTAAAAAGGATTTAAAACAGCTCCCTTAAGACATTTTAATTTGGACAAAAAATCTGCATTTTTAGGTTACTTTGTGCTCTCTTTCAGCTTATACAAAGCAGCTCTCACAACCTCATAAGGGTTCCTAAAGCAGACATAAACCTTGAGGTTAAAGGTAATAAAGCTACTTGTGCATTTAGCATAACTTGTTTATAAAAAACAAGAAGTATATGCTAGTTATGCTTGTGCTGGAAATTTGGACAGCATGTGTCCTAAGAATGGTTGTGCATTTTTATTGTTAATTAAGAGGCTTTTATCTTCACGGTTGGCTGAATTATGAAGAAAGACTTATATTTTTAACAAGGTTTAGTTTGTTAGTAATGTAACCAAGTTGCTGCACCACTTTTACAGTCCGCAAAAGTGAGTTCTTATATAATATCGTAATTGTGTTCTTAATACGAACTTGTGGGCTAATAGTTGAGAACTGTTGTTCCACGACCTTTACCTACTTTGGGACTATTTTTGGACTATTATACGACTAGTTTTATGTGTAAATAATGTTGGATAGTCTGGTTAAAGTTGAAACAGGCTTGGGATTGTTGACGTAGAAATGTAGCGAGAATACATAATGTGATACTGCCTAAATGTGTATTGTGTAAGATTGTTTTGTCTTGTACCTTGTGAGTTGTTGTAAGACTGTTAAGGGTCTAAAACAAGCTGTATATTACATGTACATAAGAATGGTTAATAGAAAATATGATTATACGTGGAAAGGTTGAAAAATGCCTTTGGGTTGCTAAATACAAGCGTGCTGCCTGGATGTTACTTTTTATAAGATTGGACTGCCAAGAAGTGCTGCTTAGCTCCTAATACAGTACTATTACCTACTCTGTTGTAGATAAATATTTAAGGGAAAAGGAGGTTATTCCGAGGTAATAACGAGGTCATATATCGAGGTATGTAAGGCTACTCGATTTCATATTACTTGGCATTAAATCTAGATTCTTCCTTGGCACATACACACACTTACCAACTCCGACACAACTATTAACCGTGTCTCCACTCTTTCACATGTTCATATGCTCCCACATATAGTCACCTTCAAATCTGCATAAATACTTGGATACCATGGGTTCTTGTTGCTAAATGAAGTTCACGAGTGGTTTCATCTCATACCCATTTCATTATTTATGTTACGTACTCTTTTCATTATCGTATTGTCTTGTATGATTATTTACAAGTCACATGCCATGTCTACAGTCCTACAACTCAAATATTATGACCACTAAAAGAACCATCTCAAAGGTAAATAAAAGATAAAGTATATTGCTTATTGATGGGTGGTAACCCGAGGGGTGGAAGAATCACCTAGCAAGGGTCGATCCCATTACGGGGGGTAGCCCTAGGGGTGAAAGGAAAAGCCTAGAAGGAGCCGATCCCGATATAGAGTTACCACTAATCAGCTGGTCATTTGTATTACATGTTGTACACAGATTGTACAGTAAAGGTAAAGTAATAAAAAGAACATAAAGTACATGATTATCTACTGTATAACTAAAGGTGGTCTCTTATCCTTACACCAGTGCATAATTTCATTTGAGTTGTTACTTCATATACAATTTTTTTTGCCTTACATATTCAGTACATTATCTTGTACTGACGTCCCTTACGGGGGACTTGCATTTCATGTTGCAAGTACAGGCACTAGTAGCTCTCCCTAGTAGGAGTACAGGATATCCAGTTGCTGTTACCGAGCTCTCTGTTGCTTCGGGGCTTTGTGTGTGTGTCTGTGTCTAGAGCCTATATTTTTGTATTGTATAGTTATTCGAGGCGGGGCCTATCCCGACCCTTATCAGATACTTTTCCTTATCTAGAGGCTTTGTAGACTATATAAATTAAAGTGTGGTTATGTCTTGTACTTTAGACAACCTGGCCCCAACGGCCTAGTCATATGCATTTCCTTTTGGCTTGTTATTACTGTTTACTTTCTTGAAAACATGTTGAATATAGAAATCTCTTATAATATGTATAGAATGTGCATGGATATAGGTTGGTTCTCCCAAGTCTTACCGGCAATAGGTGCCAGTCCGCCTTAATGGGCTTTTGGTGTGGCAAAAGTGGTATCAGAGCGAGTCATCCTAGGGAGTCTACAAAGCCGTCTATGTAGAGTCTTGTTTAATGATGTATTCTGCACCACATTTATAAGCAAGAGGCTACATGGCATTTAGGAGTTCTCACTTTCTTTTCATTCTTTAGATCGTGCCATAGAGCCAAGTGTAATAGGTGGATTGTGTCTAACCCCTAACTTGTTTTGTACAGCAAGTATGCCAGAAACTAGGAAAAACAAAGGTAAAGGGAAGGATGTAGAAGTGGTAATTTGTATACCCAGTCGGGTGAGAAAAAGAAATGAGGCTCAAGATGAGTCTCTGTCACAGACATCTCCAACTCCTCCAGCTCCTGATGAATTGGGAAGTAGTGAAATTCCCCCAGAACCACCTATCGATGCTACTATGCAGGATCTGAGAAATGTAGTCCAACTATTGACTCCTATAGTTGTTGGCCAAGGTCAAAGACAGGGAGACCCAGCTATAGGTACAGGTGGTGCGAATAGGGTAGCTACCACGAGGATACATGACTTCCTTAATTTGGACCCTCCATCCTTCACTGGCTCAAATCCTAATGAAGATCCCCAAGACTTTAATGATCAAATCCAACGCACATTAGATGTTATGCATGTGAGTGGTACAGAAGTTGTTGAGCTAGCAACATATAGATTGAAGGGTGTGGCTATATTGTGGTATGAAGCTTGGAAGCAATCCAAGGTTATAGATGCACCTCCAACTACCTGGAGGAGTTCAAAGAGACAGTTTTTGACCATTAGAGATTCGAGAGGCTCGTGTGGATCAGTTCTTGAATCTCCACCAAGGGAATATAAGCGTGAGGGAGTGTAGCCTCCAATTTAATTCCCTGTCCAGGTATGCTCCTAATATAGTTGCCACTATGGCAAATGGAGTACATCGATATATGGATAGATTGGATACTTATCTGGTCAGAGACTGTACCATTGCTTCCTTGAATAAAAACATGGATATAGCGAGGATGCAAGCTTTTGCACATAAACTGGAAGATCAGAGGTAAAGGAGAAGGATACAAGAGTTAGAAAGAGGGTAGTCCAAGAGGGCCAAATCTGTGAGGCAGTTTACACCGTCCCAAGGTGAGCTTCGACCTCGGTCTTCTAATAGACTGCCTAGGCCCTCATCCTCCTACTCTGTAACCAGTGCTCCACCACAACTTTAGGGGTCTAGAAGTAATCAGTTTGGTCCAAAGAAGTGAAGGACAAGGTGCACGGACAACAGGATATTCAGCAGGCCAGCAAATGACTCCTAGGCATCCTTGTAAATAGTGTGGAAGAAGTCATTCAGGTATATGTCGTGTTGGGACAGACACTTGTTATTGGTGTAGTGCGTCAGGGCATATGATAAGAGATTGCTCGAGGAGGAGTATGGGTGATATAGCACAATCTTCTGGCTCAGTTGTTGCATCATCATCATTAGTTCCTCCATTAGTTAGGGGTCAACAAGTACCTACGGGTCATGGTAGAGATGTAAGAGGGGCATCTAGCTCTAGCGGAGTCCAGATAGCACTTATACTCTAGGGAGTCGGCAAAATTTGGAAGCTTCACCCAATGTGGTCATAGGTACATTGTCCATCTTTTCACATAATGTATATGCATGAATTGACCCTGGTTCTACACTATCATACATTGCCCCACTAGTTGCTGGGAAGCTTAAGAGGACACCCAAATAATTGAACAAACCATTTGAAGTATCTACACCAACCAGTGGATCTATTATGGCTAGAAGGGTTTATTATGACTATGTAGTAACTATATGTGACCGTGACACATTGGCTGACCTTATTGAGCTAGAAATAGTGGAATTTGATGTTATAATGGGTATGGATTGGTTAGATTCTTGCTATGCTACCGTGGATTGCGGAACTAAGAGAGTGTACTTTCACTTTCCAAATGAGGCAGTTCTTGAATGGGAAGGCAATATTGGGGCGCCAAAGCTTAAGTTTATCTCTTATTTTAAGGCAAGAAAGATGATATCTAAGGGGTATATATGTCATTTAGGTAAAGTTAGGGATATGGAGGCAGAATCGCCAACTCTTTAATCAGTTCCAATAGTGAATGAATTTGTTGATGTGTTTCCTGAAGATCTTCCAGGTTTACCTCCAGAACGAGAAGTAGATTTTGGTATTGACTTACTTCCAAGCACTCAACCTATTTCTATCCCTCCATATAGAATGGCCCGGTAGAATTGCATGAATTAAAGGAGCAGTTAAAAGACTTATTGGAGAAGGGTTTTATAAGACCTAGTGTGTCACCATGGGGTACACCAGTTTTATTTGTACCTAAAAAGGATGGCATCTTGAGAATGTGTATCGACTATCGATGATTGAATAGGGTGACAATTAAGAATAAATACTCCCTCCCAAGGATTAATGATTTATTTGATCACTTACAGGGTGTCAAATGCTTTTTCAAAAATTGATTTGAGATCAGGTTATCACTAAGTGAGGGTAAAGGAGAAAGATATACCCAAGACAATTTTCAGGCCACGCTATGGTCACTTTGAATTTCTTGTTATGTCATTTGGGATAATGAATGTACCAGCAGCTTTTATGGGTCTGATAAATAGGGTATTCAAGCCATTCTTGGCTATGTTTGTGATAGTATTTATAGATGATATTTTGGTATGTTCAAGGTCAGAAGACGACCATGCAAATCACTTACGACAGGTGTTACAAGTTCTTCGTGATCGACAGTTATATGCCAAGTTTTCTAAATGTGAATTTTGGTTAAAATCAATGGCATTGGTGGGTCATATCGTTTCCATTGAGGGAATAAGGATTGACTAACAAAAGATAGAGGCTGTGAAAGATTAGCCAAGGCCAACAACACCCATGAAAGTTCGGAGCTTCCTAGGGTTGGCAGGTTATTATAGAAGATTTGTTGGACGTTTTTCTTCTATTTTTGCACCTCTAACAAAGTTAACATATAAAGCAACCAAGTTCCAATTGAATAATGCATGTGAAAGGAGCTTCAAAGAGCTGAAGAATAAGATAACTTCTGCATCTGTGCTAGTACTTCTAGAAGGCACCGAGGAGTATGCCGTGTATTGTGATGCTTCAAAAGTTGGCTTAGGGTGTGTCATGACATAGCATGGTAGGATAATTGCTTATGCCTGTAGACAACTACAACCGCATGAGAGAAACTATCCCATACATGACGTTGAGCTAGCGGCAGTTGTGTTTGCTCTGAAAATATGGCGCTACTATCTGTATGGGTTTCACATTGATATATATACTGATCATAAGAGCTTATAGTACATCTTTAAGCAAAAAGACCTAAATTTAAGACAGCGGAGATGGCTAGAGTTAATAAAGGATTATGACATTGATATACTTTACCACCCAGGGAAGGCAAATGTGGTAGAGTATACTCGGAATTGTAAGGCAATCATGAATATTGGTGATCAGGTCGTGGTAAGTCAAGATGTGTCTAAGGATCTACGACAACTAGCTAGTTTGGGAGTTCGCCTTCTTGAAACCCTAAAGGAAGGGGTGGTTGTGCATAATGCTGCGGAATCTTCATTGGTAATGGAGGTTAAAGAAAAACAGTTTGAGGATCCTGTTTTACGACGACTTAAAGACAAGGTGAGTCAGGGTACGATAAAGGGCTTTGACCTTACACCAAATGGAGTACTTTATTGCCAAAATAGTTCATATGTGCCTGATATTAATGGACTAAGAAAGAGGATAATAGAAGAAACCCATCATTCCAGATATTCCATCCATCCTGGATCAACTAAGATATATCATGAACTGAAGGGAATGTTTTGGTGGGGAGGCATGGAAAAGGAGCTTGCAGAATTTGTGGCTCAATGTCCAAATTGCCAACAAGTCAAAGTAGAGCTCCAAAAGCCAGAAGGTTATATGCAATGTATAGAGCTTCCAACATGAAAGTGGGATATGATTAATATGGATTTTGTTACTGGGTTGTCTCGCTCATTTCAGAAGTTTGACTCCATATGGGTAATAGTTGATAGACTCACAAAGTCAACACACTTCTTGCCGGTTAAGAGTGATTACTCAGCTGAAGAGCATGCAAAATTATACCTTAAAGAGATAGTTAGGCTACATGGGGTCCCAATCTCTATTATATCTGATCGAGGAGCTCAATTCACTACAAAGTTTTGGAAATCATTCCAAAGGAGTTTAGGGACACAAGTGAATTTGAGCACAGCTTTCTACCCTCAGACAGACGGTTAAGCAGAAAGCACTATTCAAACACTTGAAGATATGTTACGAGTTTATGCATTTGACTTTAAAGGTAGTTGGGTGGATCATTTTCCACTTATTGAATTTGCCTATAATAATAGATACCGCTCGAGTATCAAGATGTCACCTTATGAAACTTTGTAAGGAAGGAAATGTAGGTCGCAAATTGCATGGTTTGAAGTGGGTGAAACCACTTTGATTGGGCCAGATCTAGTGCAGCAAGCCATGGAGAAAGTTAGAGTAATACAACAGCGGCTAGAAACAGCCCAAAGTCGTCATAAGTCATATGTGGATGCTAGAAGGAGAGGACTGGAACTTTCAGTAGGGGATTGGGTATCCTTAAAGGCATCTCCAATGAAAGGGGTTATGATATTTGGTAAGAAAGGAAAACTGAGCCCACGTTACATAGGGCCATATAAAATTATTAAGAAGTTTGGGCAGGTTGCATATGAACTAGAGCTACCCCAAGAGCTTTCAATGTTTCATCCAATTTTTCATGTCTCAATGCTTCGAAAATATATAGGTGACCCATCCCCTATCACTCCTATTGAAGATGTGTAGGTTACAGAAGATCTCACCTATGAAGAGGTACCTGTTGCTATTTTGAATCGTTAAGTTAAGAAGCTAAGGAATAAAGAAATAACTTCAGCAAAAGTACTTTGGAGGAACCAGCAAGCAGAAGAGATAACATGGGAAGGAAGTGATAAAATAAAAATACCCTTACTTTTTAAAAGCCAAAGAGGAAATCCAACATGCAGAATTGGGATCGTAATAGGTACTATGTTTGAGTACTTGTAATGTTATCAAAAGTTTGTTTAAGTAAAGGTTTGAACTTGGTTAAGCTATCCAATTATGCTAACATTCGAGGAAGAATGTTTCTAGGGGGGAGGATGTAACACCCCACATCTTACGTGTACTATTCCTATGCATATGGAACATGATATGAATTGGTTGAAGGAGCGTCAATTTTAAAAGTGCCTAGCGTTTGAACAGGAGGGCTATATTTACGTCTAGCGCTTAAAACAAGCAAGGGCATATAAGTTTCAAGCCAAATTGGGGAGGTAGAGGCCTTAAGTGAGGTGAGAGAATTGAGGTGCTTGTATGACATAGGAAGCTAGCAGGTGAGTCGCCCACGTGCTTAGCTTAAATTTGCTAGCTAGACGGAGACAAGGCCTAAAGCCCAATTTGTGCAGGTCCGATAAAGAATAAACTCCAAGTGTGTAATTTTGGCCCATGTTTTCTCTTCATAAATGGACTATATTTTCAGCCCAATAAGAATATAAAAAGAGCCCAAGGACATCACAATTCATTTGATAATTTAGGCCCAAACTAACTAAAGAGAAAGGAGAAAAATGGGCAGCAAAGGTCCATCAATTTGGAGCCCCTTAAGGCCCAAGTGAAAGGGGAAAGAAGCTACATCACTGGCTTAATAAAGTAAGGATAAAAATGCCTTAGTAAGTCATCCAAAATCCCCCTTTAAAAAGGATTTAAAACAGCTCCCTTGAGCCATTTTAATTTGGACAAAAAATCTGCATTTCTAGGTTACTTTGTGCTCTCTTTCAACTTATACAAAGCAGCCCTCACAACCTCACAAGGGTTCCTAAAGCAGATATAAACCTTGATGTTAAAGATAAGTAAATCTACTTGTGCATTTAGTATGGTTTCTTTATGAAAAACAAGAAGTATATGCTAGTTATGCTTGTGCTGGAAATTTGGACAACATGTGTCCTAAGGATAGTTGTGCACTTTTCTTGTTAATTAAGAGGCTTTTATCTTCTTGGTTGGCTGAATTATGAAGTAAGAGATATGTTTTTAACAAGGTTTAGTTTGTTAGTGATGTAACCAAGCTGCTGCACCACTTTTACAATCCGCAAAAGTTAGTTCTTATATGATATCGCAATTGTGTTCTTAGTACGAACTTGTGGGTTGGTAGTCAACAATTGTAGTTCCATGACCTTCACCTACTTTGGGACTATTTGTGTACTATTATATGGCTGCTTTTATGTGTAAATAATGTTGGATACAGTCTGGTTAAAGTTGAAACAGGCTTGGGATTGTTGACGTTGAAATGTAGCGAGAATACATAATGTGATGCTGCCTATTTGTGTATTGTGTAAGATTATTCTGTCTTGTATCTTGTGAGTTGTTGTAAGACTGTTAAGAGTCTAAAACAAGTTGTATATTACATGTACATAGAAATGGTTATTAGAAAATACAATTATAAGTGGAAAGGCTGAAAGAATGTCTTTGCGTCGCTAAATACAAGCTTGCTGCCCAGATGTTACTTTTTATAAGATTGGAGTTCCAAGAAGTGTTTCTTAGTTGCTAATACAGTACTACTACCTACTCTATTGTAGATAAATATTTGAGGGAAAAGGAGGTTACTCCAAGGTAATAACGAGGTCATATATCGAGGTATGTAAGGCTACTCAATTTCGTATTACTTGGCATTAAATCTAGATTCTTCCTTGGCACATAAAGGCACTTACCGACTCTGACACAACTATTAACCATGTCTCCACTCTTTCACATGTTCATATGCTCCCATACATAGTCACCTTCAAGTTCGCATACATACTTGGATACCAAGATACATGGTTCTTATTGCTAAATGAAGTTCACGAGTGGTTTCATCTCATACGCATTTCATTATTTATGTAACGTGCTCTTTTCATTGTCGTATTTTTCTTTTATGATTATTTACATGTCACATGCTACGTCTATAGTCCTACAACTTAAATATTATGACCACCAAAAGAATCATCTCAAAGGTAAATAAAAAATAAAGTATATTGCTTATTGATGGATGGTAACCCGAGGGGTGAAAGAATCACCTAGCAAGGGTCGATCCTGTTACAGGGGGTAGCTCTAGGGGTGAAAGGAAAAGCCTAGCAGGGGCCGATCCCGATATAGATTTACCACTAATCAGCTGGTCATTTGTATTACATGTTGTGCACAGATTATACAGTAAAGGTAAAGTAATAAAAAGAACATAAAGTACATGATTATCCATAGTATAACTAAAGGTGGTCTCTTATCCTTACACCAGTGCATAATTTCATTTGAGTTGTTACTTCATATACAGTATTTCCTGTCTTACATATTCAGTACATTATCTTGTACTGACGTCTCTTACGAGGGACCTGCATTTCATGTTGCAGGTACAGGCACTAGTAGCTCTCTCCAGTAGGAGTACAGGATATCCAGCTACTATTACTGAGCTCTAGGTTGCTTTGGGGCTTTGTATGTGTGTGTCTAGAGACTATATTTTTATATTGTATAGTTAGTTGAGGCGGGGCTTTGTATGTGTGTGTCTAGAGACTATATTTTTATATTGTATAGTTAGTTGAGGCGGGGCTTGTCCCGACCCTTATCAGATATTTTTCCTTATCTAGAGGCTTTGTAGGCTATGTAAATTAAAGTGTGGTTATGTCTCGTACTTTAGACAACGTGGCCCCAACGGCCTATTCATATGTATTTCCTATTGGCTTGTTAATACGGTTTACTTTCTTGAAAGCATGTTTTGAATGTAGAAATCCCTTATAATATGTATAGAAAGTGCATGGATATAGGTTGGTTCTCCCGAGCCTTATCGGCAACAGGTGCCAGTCGGCTTTAACGAGACTTTGGGCGTGCCAAGATGGTCCTCCAAAAAGCAAAGAATGATTGTTCATTCTTCCACTAAAGCTGAATATCAGGTAGTTGCAAGTGCCCTTGCGGAAACAAAGTAGGCCACAAATCTTCTCAAGAAGTTGCAACTTAAACATAAAAACGTCCCAACTATCTATTGTGACAATGTTGGTGCTACGTATTTATGAGCATATCCTGTTTTTCACAGTAGCATCAAACACAATACAATGGATTTCCATTTTGTTCGCACATAGGTCCAGCACAAGCAAGTTCGAGTTGCCCATATACACACTGTTGACCAACTAGCAGATACTTTAACCAAGGCCCTTTCCAAACCTGCCTTCGACAATCACATATTCAAGCTAGGCATTGTGGCACACTGCTTACCTTGAGGGGGGCGTATCAGTGCACTCTACTAATTAGAAGAAGTTATTGTAGTATTAGAAGTAGTTACTGTAGTATAAATCTATTACTTACTACTTTGATTAGTCTTTTAGTTACTGCTTTCATTTACTGATGACTAAAGGGTCGTTTAGTGTGAAGGATAAGGGCATTTCATTCCGAGATAAAATATAGTGGCACTTAAATTGATGTTTGGTTGGCAAACCCGGGATAACTTATCCCGGGATCAATAAATAGTACCGTGATAAGTTATCCCTCTTCTTGGGGGTATACGAATCTCGGAATAACAAGTATAAATGACAAATGTATCCTTTTAAACCTTTTTTATATCTCGTTTTGAATATTTATGTATATTTACATTATTTTTTAATACAATATATAATAGCATTCACAAACATTCACTCCTTATTTTTATGATATTTTTTCATAATTTTCTAAATAATTACACTATCTAATATAATATAATATAATTTTTATTGACTAATTCTTATTTTTTTTTATATTTTGGTTTTTCATAAATCTTTTTTACTTTAACAAATTTAAAAATAGAAGTTTTATTTTAAAATTAAATATGAAGAAAGTTTTATTGTAAATGCACACAAAAAAATAAAAAGTTTTATTGTAAATGCACACAAAAAAATATTTAAGCTATATAAGAAGAAAAGTTTATTTTAAAAATGAGTATTGAATAACTAAAGCTAGCAAAGAAAATGCATAAAAAACTAATAAAGTGCAGGGTATTTTGGTAAACAAACATATTCTTAAAATTTATGCAACAAATCAAACACCCAATAAGAAATAATCTCAGCATAATTTATCTCATCATTACTAATCCCAACATAACTTATCTATCATAACTTGTATTCAAACAAAACAACCCCTAAGTCTTTAGCAGATAACTAGGATTAGCATTATCTCCTCATTTAGTGGATAGTTTAGAAGTTGTTAGACTACAATGCGTATATCTTAATTTGTAAACTCCAGCAATAAGGAATCATCTTCTTCTGCTGTAGTTCTTGTTCCTTTAATATGTACTAGTCATTGAGAGATGCCAGGAATAATGGTTAGCAAAAACAGGCCCCATATAGTACTCATTAACTCCTGGCATGAATTTGTTTCAAATATTTAAAATTTTAGAAATACAAAAAGTCATCTAATACTTTTTTTTTGTTTCAAATATACCCTTCCTGTTCTAACTAGACAAATACTTTTATAATTAAGGCTATCAGATATCTTTGTTAAGGAATTTGCATAAACCTTGAAAGATATGGTATAATACCTTATCTCTATTGTGAGGATCCTTCTCAATTCCCAATCATTTTATTGACATGAGATTCTCAAAAAAAAAAAAAATAAATAAAAAAAAAATAAAAAATAAAAAAAAAATAAAGGAGGAGGGTTGTAAGGAAAAAGACCAAACAGGCTAGGGGATAACAAGAAGTGGGTATGATGCAGATTGAACAATTCATCATTGTTGCATTCACATCCTCAATGACTTGAAAAATACAACGCAAATGAAGAACCAGAAAAGCACCTGTAGAAATTACAGTGGCCTATGTCGAAACCAAAGTTAAATTTCTTTAGCACGACTTCACAAAGTATTATTGGACCAAAATTCCGATCTGTAGACTGTAAACAATCATCCGTAGCTAAGCCCTCTGAAATGAAATGATCCAAGTTATGACATCAAAGAATCACAAATGGTAAAAATAATTTAAAAAAAAAATATACTGCCAACCCATAGCAGTGTGATTCCTTACAAGAATACAAAGTAAATGAATATCTTGACTAGCAAAGCTAGCAACTTCAGTAAATATGACAACTAATCTCCAGTATCCTTAACTCATAAATCAACGCCTCGACTGGTGCAGGCGAGGCCTGTTACAGAACATGCGACCATTGGCCTTCACAAGTGCAGCTATCGCCAAACTTATGCTTGCCCAAATCAGTGAAAATAATAGGTTCCAAACATCATTCCGAACTGTAGATGGAAGAAAACAAGAACCTCGTATAAGGTTTATGAGTATCAAGAGATGTAAAGGTTGTCATAAATGTTGTACTCCAAATAAATTATATCATAATTGGGAAAGATCCTTCTCTATCAACCAGAGTTTTTCCCTTCACCAGAATTGCACACACGCCCAAAAGGAAAAGGAAAAGAAGATCAAGAGATGCAACATAAAGGGAATAAATAATTCCTTCATCTTGAAATTCATAGTTTTACCCATCTCACATGCATACTGCAATACACTCCTTGGGGAGTTCCATAGTGCCCTTTAAGTCTTTAATCCTGATTTCGTATCTTTGAAGTCATGATTGATAACAGGCATGACTAGGAAGCATGAATACGTGATCAAGGTATTACTAGCAAATGGATCATCTTACTCTAGAAAGCTCAGGGGGAAATATAAAAACCTTTCAACCCCCACCCCACCAAAAAAATAAATAAATAAGAAGACGACAAAAAACTAGACCAAAAGCAACTAAACTGGTTTAGTTATTGAGGTAGAAATTCAAAAATAATGATCATACAGCAGAATCATAGAAAAATTTCCAAGTACGGAAACTCACCTTTCCCCAGTGACAAGGTAGCAAAAAATAGGCCAGTCAAAATCAGTCCCAAGGCAACAGGAAATGACTGCATGTAGAAAAGATTATAAGTAGGTGAGATGATATGACTGACAACATCAAAGTCTGCTTAAAAAATTCAGCACATATTTGGACTCGATGATTGTTACAAGAAAACAAAAAGGAAGTAAAACAAAACAAAATTATATGAAGATATTGTACTATCTACCTACTCAAAAATGTCTGGACACTTTTTCCGGTCAAGTTCGGACACATTATGACAATCAAATGGCGGCCAAGTAGATCAAAAGTAAAAAGAGACAACCCCATTCATGAAGCATCCTGGATTCAGCATGGTCCAGGGAAGGGCTGCAACCCTAGTGCTCTGGCTTTTTGGGTACCATAATCACCTATATGTAGATTAAATGAACGGTGCCATAATCACCTATATGTAGATGTAAATGAACACTCTTTTCTGATCTTTGAACGCAGATTGTAAGTAGAAGAGCGGGACTGGTATC